>JAQIYB010000504.1:0-11139 GCA_034699325.1 Oribatida sp. Gr-Ori-00743 | reverse complement strand
TTCATTTTAATTAACGTTAAATACAAGTATTAAAAATAAATATTAAAATCAATTTATTTCTCACATATTATTTGTTATTCTGATTATAACTTTTGATTCATTAATTTATGAGATTTTCTTTGATTAAAAGATAAATTCACTCAAATTATAATTGAATTTTAAGAAAAGAGTTTAAAATAATTAACGTTTTAATCGATCGCAATATTCAAACATATTTTGAGTCGTAAACCAATTGAAAAAAGAAATCTTTATTTCGAGTAAATTAAGAGCAAAACTAAGGATAAGTTTTATATTAATAGAAAACATCGATTGGAAGAACTCTTTTTGAATAAGAGGTAAATGTATTTGAGAGGAGAAGAGCTAAAAGTTTCTTAATTTAATGGTTGAATGTGTTTTCGTTTTGAACTCTGGATTTAAATTAGTTTAACTCGAAATCAAATTCAAGACGAATAGCAAACGAACGGAGTTTTCAGAATAAACTAAGAGAAGACTGAATCCAAGCAACAGATAAAATGCAAAAATGCCAATGAAGTGGATTTCACGACATGTGCTGCATATGCCAGAGCCTAGCAATCGATGGCATTATTTAATTAGATGTCCAAAAAAGAATGGTATATAAGAAATGCAAGATTTTCACCAGAAATATATCGCATCCAAAGATGAATAGCAATACATCATAAGAAAAGGCAATAATGAGAAATGTCAGGACCGACACCACACCAGACCATACCTCCAATATATTTGACAAAACTAATGCCTAACGCAGAATACCAGATCATTATCATCTCTGTATGTGTGCCCAAAGCCATGTCCATCTGTTATAGCCATACATTATATGGTCAGCGCAAGCCTTTGCATCATATACTGAGCTCACAATGAATTACTTGTGAAGCAATAGATCGACTCAAAAGCACTTTTACTTTAATCTCTTTTCAAAAGTCTTCACATTTTATAAAAAAAACTTTTATACAAAAAAATCTGATATCAAATGTATTTGAGTTTCAATCAAAAGAGTTATTGAAATTCAGAGAATATATAACTTTTGATACATAATAAAGAATATGATATACATGTATGAGAATAAGTTTAACTTGAATCAAGTTACTTGGTCTATTATTCAATCTACTGCTTATCTCTTTTCAATAAGATCATTTCAATTATGACAAGCAAGATCATCCAATTATAAATTAGGTAAAAGTGAGGAACTGTTAGAATCGATAATAAATCAAATCAAATATTTTCAATCAATTTATATAATAATTTACATAATTTTTTGATCAAATATTGAGAATATTTGGTAAAATTCAGACATTTCTTAATTGAATTGAATGCATGTTTGCCAATGTGAGCGATGATGGTGACAACCCCCTTCCTAAGCCATCCCCGCATGTTAGAGCAATATATTGACATTACATTAGATTGCATTACAGCGCATAAAATTAGATCACAAATGGAATTCCTATTTAGGCGTTCACTCAATGTTTGGGTAGACATAAGTCAGGCATATATTGGGTGTAATGGCATTGCAGTCATCCAAAGCTCATAAGTTTTCATTGACTTCCGAAGAAGTTATTCAGAGCTTTGAATATTTCCAGAAATAGTTGGAAATTCTTTTACAGTTTTATCACTAAATAAAACCTTAAATTATAGGCTTTAAACTCAAGTAGGAAAACCCAAATACCCCTCTTCCAACAAATCGACCATGTCCTTTTATATACATTGTTGATTTTGTTGATGACAAATACCCTGCTCTTTCTTAGGCTCAAGGTTTCATTGATTTCACATTTCTTATATTTAAAGTTTAACCAAAGAAAATAAGCACCGAATAAACGAATTGAAAGACTGAATAAAAGGTTTGCATTGAATAACACTATTAAAAGTCAAAGACATTCTTAATTTCAAACAAAATTAAAAGACATTAATATTGAAATCGTTTTTATTGTCAGAAAAACGAATTATATCTTTGAGTCTATTCTTTCAAATTATTTAAAAAGCCGACAATTTTTTTTATTAAGGCTCAAATGGTTTTCAGTGAGGTTTTCCTAATTTTCTAAGTCATCGAATTTATGGCTGATCACATACTTGGTCAATCATCCTGGTTAAAGGATTCTAAACCCACGAAAAAGCTGTAATTGTTTACCAAATCAAAGCATCCCTCGACCAGACTATAAGGTAAAGCATAAGCATAGTAGAGATGGTCAAAGGGGGGTCTAACCAACCAGCAAGCCCTAGCACACGGATACTTTAGTCATCCCCGGCATAAGAAGAATTTGTAACATTTGGTTATAACTTATAAGAAATGTTTGTTTTGTTGGGTTTCCAAATGTGTTGTAAGCAAAACAAAAACTGATGACCGGATCGATCAAAAACAGTATGACTTCTAATATTGCATTCAATTAGAATCTGTTTCTCGCAAACAAAGATTGCAAACACAGACTATTGGACTCTATTCTGTACTCTAAAGCCTTTCGTTAACCAAAATACTAAATCCGATTTAATAACCATGCTCAATAATGTGCTCAATAATTCTTGTGTGAGTAAAAATAGCAAATCATACGATAAATTTTATTAAGAGCACAATGATCCTATTCATTTATCATTAATGTGCATGGTGGTTTAAATTAATTCCAATTTATGTATTCTTTGGAATTAACGCTAATGTCCTTGTTTATCCTTAAAAATTCAATTTAAATACTGTTCTATATATATAGATTTGGTCATTTAGGCACTAATATTGTGGTTTATTGGCAAATAAATTCAAGGAAAGGGGTAATTATGGTCAGTTTAAATCGTTTGCTTTGATTGGACGTTCATACTTATTTTTGGTTTTGCTTCTGTGGGATTGAATCTTGCTAATTTTATTATCGCTTCACTTAATATTTCTAGAAATAAGAGAGAATTGAGTCCCAAATTAATTGGCGGACAAAGAGAAGGCTTTCCCCTATTATTTGGAATAAAAATATATTAAGATCTAAACGTAGAGTTTAAGATGGAAATGATAAAAAATCTAATTAAGAGAATTGAGCATGTTGGTTTATTTATTGTTCAGACACTGACTTCTGTTTTCTGAAACTACCAATACTGGAGCCAATGCTTTACTGCAATACACGACTAAATTAGTTTGGACTGAATTTATGGCAAAAATGAACTCAAATGACCAGAAATTGGTTTATAACGGATTAAATTCCACAGTATTTTCATAAAGTTGTGAACCGAGATAATAGTCGGCCAATCAAACAGGTTATTGATCGCAAACAGTCTTTTTATTTACAATTAGAGGCAATACCAGCGCGTAATCAGTGCTCAGATGCAAGAGATGTCACTTTTATTATTTTGAATCACATCTAAGACTCAACTATTCATTTGTGGCCAATAAAGACATAGATCTGCAGACTCTTCACTAAACTCTTTGCATTTAAAAGAGATTTAATGAATAAATAAATAATTGAAGCGTTAAAACCCACAAAAATTTAAATAAATGCTTGTCTTTGGGTAAAGAGTAGTCTTTGGGTGAGAGTATCGTAAACTGAGGTTTGACTTGAAAAGAGCCAAAACCCAAACAAATTATATGGAAATAGTTTTCCAGTAAAGCCATCGCCAGAGAACTGATTGATGACAATTGGCCTCAACAGTGAGCCTCTGTTTTCGAGGATAATTTATTATTAAATCATTTACAAGAGTTTAGTTCTGAAAGGCTATCCAATTGGAAAATATGTGAAACTCCTGTGAAATACTATTACGGATCGTTTAAATCAAATAAAGTATTTGTTTTTATTAAAAATTGATTTCATGAAAGAATGTGTCAAATATATAGTGAGAGACAGTTATTTGAAAAGCAATGATAGACTGAATGCAGGATTGAGGCGATCGACAGATTAATCATACTTTGGATGTCTGTGCGCTCCCAGTAATGTATAGAATATAAACAGAAATTTTATGTGTTTTTACTCTCCATTTATCGATCGAGTGATCGGATGAACACTTTCTTTGACCCGTTTTATACCTCATAGCTCTGAATGGCTCTAAATTTTCATGGCTTCAAAGCCGTTCTCATATTTCCAGTGCCGGCAATAAATTTTTAATATTAAGTGCTATTTGGGAACCGAAAAGAGTGGGGAACTCTTACAAATTACCTGGGTATTAGTTAATAGTTTAAATATACCATCAAATCTGGTTGACTGGTTCTGGTTGACTAAAATTATCCTGATTATAAATAGCATTTAATTTACAAATTGAAAGCAAAATCTATTGAAACTAAAATAGTTTCGTTCCTTTCATTCATACAAATTGATTAAAACATAGGGAAAGACTTAAAAGGATTATTAATAAATGGAAAGCCGTATATGTAAGCCATTTATTTCATCCATATATAAATCTATTGGAGTTTTATATTATTATTTATGCATTTATTTGCTTACTATAAACACATTAAACGATTTCAGGGAAACTCTGTTTAACGCAAAAAAACGTCTTTTTTTGATTCAATGAATTCTGTTCTCAAGAAATAGGTTTTCTTCAGAGAAATAGTATCCGAGAATAGGATTTATGTGAAGAAAATCAATAAATTTTTCTCAAAAGTAAGTCAATAGTAAACTAGAGATGACTTCTGATCGAGTGTTCAGTTCCCGAGTATTTGTAAAACAGAATTTCATCAAACAATACGATCATTGGTTTTGGAAAACTGTGTTTTCAATAAAATTTCAATTTGTGATCCAAATTAAACTTATATTACTATTGAGTTTTGATCAAAAGTTTTGTCCAAAAGTTAAATAAAATGTTAGGAATGAGCTTAAAGTCAGAAAATGTTTTGTTTTTATGAAGCATTAAGACCTAAAATCCAGGAAAATTAGATAAAATCCATGAATTTTAAGCCAATTTGTAAGACTCGAACCCATAATACAGGAGACTATTCTTTGGTTATTTGGGGTTTACTTAAGGCTTTTGAGCGAAAATTTTTTAGAGCAATGAAAAAGAGATTTCCATTTGCACTCTCTTATGGACGGCACTGATATAGGAGTGAAACAAAAATATCAGAACAATAGAAAAGAAGGAATAAAATCAATGAACTTCTCTTCAATAAAAACACAAAACATTAGTAAAAGTAATAAAATGTTTTTTAATTGACTTATCTTTTTAGTGCAAAACTGAGAGATAGACCAATGTTTTCAACTCTCATTTCATTCAATTTAATGCAATTTCCGATTTATTAAATCACTTTATGACAGCAAAAATGTGTTAAACAGTGAAGGGAGGGAATATAGGGGAGGGAGGGAGAGAGAGAGAGAGAGAGAGAGAGAGAGAGAGAGAGAGAGATTTAAAAGTTTGAAGTTTTTTCAATTTAGATTAAAAATAAGAGGAATTTTTCACATTTGAGAAGACATGCATTTAATATAAAATTAGAGCTCATATTAAAAGTTTTACTTATTTTTCAAATGAGGGCTGAATTTGTCTATAATTTGGGTACAGATTTCCAAAAGAAAAGTTTAATGTTTAACAAAATATTGAGTCAACTATTAGTGAAATAAACAATTTCTTCATTTATGCGATTGTTTTGCAACAGATTTACGATGAGATTAGGAGTTTGTTGGCTTTGGGTTCGGGAAGTATGACATAAGGATAAGAATTGACCGAATCGATCAAATCCAGTGAATGCATGACATTCGATAAGGCAATGGTTTATACCATCGATCCGTTCATCTCTGGTCTGAGCACTAAATCTGTAATTAAGTGCTATTCGAGTGCTTAACATTTTAGTCAAACATTTGATTATTTTTTAGTCAAATGGTTTTGAGACTCAAGTCATTAGGACTGGGATTACGTAAAACGGAAGACAAACTCAAGACTCAAATAAATGCAAAACAATTTGGAAAATAAATTCAAATTTGTTTTTGAATGAAAGACACGTTTAAAACAAATTTTATTTGAAAAATGCGAGAAAATGTCCATAAAATGACTCAAACATTAATTCAAGCGTTTAATCAAATTATTTATGAAATGAGATTTAAAATTGCAAACAAAACAACCGAACGATTAGAACATTGAAATACAATAATAATTAGGAAAGACTTACCTCTCAATCAATTAATGGAAGGATATGTCAAACGAACCAATAGTTTAAATAATTGTCTCATTATATTCGGCGTTAATATTAAGTCTGAATTCGTGCAATAAATGTCTTTCTCTCAATATTTGTCTAAATATCTAAAAATTGATTATTTCTGAGCCCATACTCTAATCGCTGGAAGCGTTCATACGATCGGAACATAGCCTTCAATACCAGAGATGTTTGGATCAATCGATTGATTACTTCTCAATAATTTGTGTCATTAGAAGTGAAGAATATATTCTGAAAATATGAAGAGTTTGTGCAGTCATTCACTTTGTTAGTAATGGTCTGTTCATCAGATCCTGTCTCAGACCATATCAAACACTGGCTCTCAATAGCTCTCAAAATCGGATTCACATTCACTGCAAACACATATTGTGAACACAACTCTCATCCATAGAGTCTGCGCTCTTAACACACAATAACGTTGTCTTTGGATTTCAAAATATTTCAAAACTCAATTCTTAACATTTTTGTTGTTTACAGCCATCTGGTGGACGCTTAGTATTACTCATATAAGAATAACTTATCTAAAAGAACAATTTAATACCTTTTTAAAGTATAGTTTCTCCGCATAATAAGCTATAATCAAATAACAAAAAGGTATACATTATATCGTAGTTACGAGTTTTTATATAAAAATCAGATTAAAACTTCTCAAACGTAATCTTAAATTGGATTCAAAAGAAACCCCAAAATATATTTGAGTGCAAAGAATTGACCTCTTCTTCGGTCTATCGTAACGTTATTTGTTTAACTGTTCTCTAATTAAGTTTCAAACAAAAAGCATTTCAGTTGTGTTTACGAGAAGTGAAAAACTCTGAAAAACTAATTAAAAGTGAAATTAAAATGAATTAAAACTAATTTAAAGTAAATGTTATAATGAATGGCTTGAGTCAGGCATTGGATCCATTCGTGACAAATAGTTATCCGACGTTTCTGGTCAATAATCAACTGTCGAGTGAGACAATAGTATCGTCTGAACGACAGCTGGCATTCGAGACCTACTCTAACAAAGCATTTGAAGACAGAGACAGAGCACAGCCTATTGTTTATAGTACTGCCCAAGACTTTGATAACGGGGTCTACAATGGTCTGACCGATGCCGACAGTTGTCTCAACTATTTCTGTGATCCACAGTTGACTCAAGACTGGAATCATTTTAACGAATCCCTGATTACTGACAATAATCTGAATACCGAACCACTCATTGATAGCAATGAATTGAATCAATGTTTCAATAGTTTTGACACTAATTTCGAGACAAATATCGATATAAACAGTAATCCAAACGACAATAGTATTAAACAAAACCCAAAGAAGTCGAGCAATAAATTGACAAACAGTAAGAAGTTGTCGCGCAAAGAGTCGAACCCCAGTCTCAGACCACCGAAACCTGTCAGCGCTTACGCCTTGTTCTTCAGAGACGCTCAGTCGCAGATCAAGTCGTCCAACCCATCGGCGTCTTTCGGGGAGATCTCAAAAGTGGTGGCTTCCAATTGGGAGGCTTTGGACAAAAAAGACAAAACCATTTACAAAGAGAGGGCGGATCAGGAAAAGAAAAACTATTTGAAGACTTTGGCCTCGAGTCGGGCCCAACAAATCGCTGGACTAATGGCTAACACCACCGCAAAGTTGGGTCTGAGTTCGGGTAAGAGTGAGTCGAATGACAATAAACTGACGAATGAGACGAACCGTCAAAACGACAATAGTTTTAATACAACTCCACAACAAGTGTCCGACAAGTCGTCCGTTCGCCACAACTTAAGCGGTGACCAAAACTATTCGGATAACAGTTCCCAATTGCAACAAAACATAATGAATTCAGAACAGTCGGCAAATGCCGTGGCGCGACAGCACTGCATTCGTTCGGGATGTCCTAACGATGCCATCGAATCCTCGGAATGGGACTCCGAATACTGTTCTTCGGAGTGTTGTGTCAAACACTGTGCGGACGTATTTCAGGCGTGGGTACAAAAACAACAGTTCTCTCAAAACTGACTGACTTTGAGTTACATTTTCTCAAATAAATTATTTTCGACTCATTTTTGAGAAATTTCTTTTATATAAGTTGTCGTCAAATCTCAGATATTTTTAGTATTTGACACGAATTCGGGTTTAATTCTATAAAATAATAGACAACTTTGACATTTCATATGAAAAGAGCTTTAAATTAGTCGACCCTTTGGTTAAAAATAACTAATTTTCTTCATTTATTGAATAATTGTTATACTATTCTAAACGACAATTATTTTCAATCATTTTTTGCACAATTTTTGCCTCAATTCACGAATTATGAAACCATTTGTTTTACATTTATTTTCATTTGATTTAAGTTTTAATTATTTGAAATTATTTTCTGTAAAATCGATTCTTTTTATACTTTAATATAGTTTTCGTTTGATTTCATTACTCATTCATTATTTTGACGATTCGTTTGATATTTAGTTTTTAAAAGAATTTCTGTTATTTTGTTTTGAAATCTATGAAAACAGAATTTTATTGATTTATGCGTTGGTTTGGATGGAAACCCATCTAATGTCACGTCTCTAACACAATGCATATAACAGGAGTAACCGGTTTTCATACATTAATACAATATTTTGAGTCTGTTTTCATTTAAAGTGTTTCGCAAATAACTATTCCTCTCGAAGGCTATCAATGGATGACTTTCACAAAAAGTTTAGTTAATATTCTGCAGTTAAGCCATACGTAAGCATTTGTTTTGTAAAATCACTTCTCAATGGTTTTCATGGTTACTGACTATGAAATACATTTAATGCGTTAATTATTATTACATTTCTCTGAATTCATTCATTCGTTTAACTCATTTTCAATACTGTTTTGCACTAATTATTGGTTGAAACCAAAGAATTGCTAATAATTTCAATTCAATTGAGATTCTTGTGCTTTGAGTAATGGATAACAACTGTTAAGAGAGGACTCAATGTTTGACTCAATACTGTATATCTGTGTTTACCATTTGAATAATTAATAAATATTTGTTAAACTGATAACAAATCCACTGATATCTGCATTAATAGACAGTATTTCACAGAATTTGTCGAAATATAAGTTAAATATTGAATTTCAATACTCGAGTCATTCAAAAGTGACAAAACTCTGCTTCAAAATTGTGAATACTTTTGTTAATGTATTCACAGTTTTGTTCATTTGTTCCTCAATTGTTTAATAAATAACCTTGGACCGAATTCGCTGAAAAAATGCCCATTTATTACAAGAAAGTCGATCAAAAGGGGGCTCAAAATGATCTGAATTATGCCGAAAAAGGCAATCGATTCTCATTTGGAATCAAACGGAAGCTGTCATACAATCGGACCAAAGGTTTTGATGGATTAGAACTCGAAAAGATTGGTCCGAAGACAAGTACTTCAGTGAACTCACCGCTAATTAATGGAGAGAGTAGTCGTCAGAACAGTTGTGACTCAAACCAATTGGACAATGAATTTGAAGAGAGAATTATCACTAAATACGGAGCCATTACTGTCTGCAAACAGGAGTCGAATAGCAAACCCAATAAACCGGTGATAATCACATACCACGACATCGGACTCAACCAATCTTCGAATTTCGAGTCATTCTTCAGTATATCTGAGAACAAACTTCTTTTGGAGAGTTTTGTGGTCTATCACATCACAGCTCCCGGACAGGAGTGCAACGCAGAAGAGTTGCCTAACAATTATTCGTTTCCATCAATGGATGAATTGGCGGAACAGATATTGGATGTCTGCACAAACTACAAGATAACTGAATTCGTTGGCTTTGGTTACGGCGCCGGCGCTAATATACTGTCCAGGTTTGCACTCACACATCCAGATATGGTCGAAGGCCTGTTTCTGATCAACCCGTCCGCCACAGTCAGCACTTGGAGCGAATGGTTTTACCAAAAACTCAATTTAAGACAACTGACAAATCAACAGACAATTAGTGACAACTGTTTGTCACAAAGCGTTCAAAACTATTTCATTTGGCATTTGTTCGGAGATTTGAATTTTCCCGATCGGATCACAGACGAGGAGGCGGTCGATATGTATCGCAAATACTTCGGAGGTAATTACATAAGCAAGCACAATTTGGCACTTTTCATTGAGTCGTATGTGAATCGGTCGGCACTGAATATCACGAGAGAGGACACAACAAATAACTTCAAATGCAATGTTTTGGTGCTTTGCGGCCAATATTCGCCGCATATCGAAGAGTCGGTCAAAATGAATGCCAGACTCATTCCGTCCAATTCTTCGTGGATTAAGTTATCGGACGCGGGAATGGTTTTGGAGGAACAGCCGCATAAAGTTGCAGAAGCTTTTCGGCTATTTCTTCAGGGGTTGGGATATACTCTCAAAGCTTTTGATAGAAAAAGAGCTCTAATGACTGGTATGTCAATGCCATGTCTGGCCGGCTCTCGGCTCAGCCTTTATTCGGCGCCCAACTCAGGCCGAAGATCTACATTTGCTGTCATTCACGAAGTCTGAAACAAATAGAAATACATAAGAATAGACTCAAAGATAGGTTTTCCTTAACTTTGAATTCCGTTTATATATAACTTAACTTTTTTAACATATTTTCGATTCTATCGATTAATGCATTTATTTTTAATTAAATATATTTTTCTCTTTTAATTGTAATTTAAAACTAATTATGCATTTAATGAGTGTTTTGTGATAACTATTATTAGAAATCAAAAGTTAGTATCAAAAGAGATAATCGAATAAAAAGTAAAATAAATTAAACCATTAATTCAATGCTATTATCACTGCTATCGATGTCATAGTCTTTAACAGACTTTAGGCTCTTTAGTCGCCTTTGATTACAGCATTTGCAGAAAAAGAGGAGATATCGTTGACATTAAGGGCAACGGCGCCTTCCAGAAGGGAATGCCCTATAAGTACTATCACGGAAAGACTGGCCGAGTCTTCAATGTGACCCAACACGCGCTCGGAGTTGTGGTCAACAAACGAGTCCGCAATCGGATAATTGCGAAGAAAATCAATGTCCGCATAGAACACGTCTCT
>JAQIYB010000503.1:0-11144 GCA_034699325.1 Oribatida sp. Gr-Ori-00743 | reverse complement strand
CTCTTGAGGGACGTCTTCTTCCTTGAGGTGATTGAGATCTTGATTGTCTTCCTTTTATTGGTTGAGCTCTTTTACGTCGAGGAGTCTTCAATTCAATCATTTGTTTCTTAACTTCTTCTGAAGTCTCAGAACTAAGAGTTTCGTCTTTTTGTGTCCAAACATCGAGTCTTTCCTTTAATTATAAATTAAAAACTTTTTCTTTAAAACTCTTTTCTAACTTACAGTCGACTCAATAAAGGGTTCCGTCACAGAACTCGATCGTCTCTCATGCAGTGGCGTCGCTTCTTGAACACTAAGCGCGGGCGGTTCACTTGTCGGTTCATTGACCTTTTGTTGGTCATTGACCTCTTCTTTCAAATCTTCTTTCGATTCTTGTGTCGTTTCTATTGGCGGCGGAAGTGGTGTCTGAAGAAAAGGCGACGGCTTCTCATCTCTAACAATAAGAGTGGAATTATTGTCTAAACATCTTAAAGACTTGAACCTACTCTTGGATCAATTGGAAGTCCAACATTTGACCACTAATTGAGGGCAAAGACAATGATCGCTCAAGAGGCGCCTCTTCAGGCTCTTCCCGGAAGAAGCGGACGACATGTTCAACACTGGCCGTGGAGGGCGCAGAGGAGGAGTGTGGAGGAGAGTCTTGTTGTGCTTCAAAAAGAGGTAATTCTGATTGAGTTGTATCTGTAGTCATGACAACAATTGATTAAAAGGGTGTCGTCTCTCTTCGGTCTAATAATTAATCGATATTCGAGTCAACAAACCTTTGAACTCATTCTCTATTTCACAAACTTCTGCTAATTGTTGACGAAATCGACTGAAATATTGTCTCCAAATCTCTAAACCTATAAAACAATTAAAACAAAACAAAAAACTCTTTTCACTAACTGTTAGAATCAGAATCACGTCTTTCGTCCAAATCATCAGAATTAAAGGAAATGCCTCTAAAAGTATCCAAAGCCGGTCTCTCGAGAAGAGGACTTCTTCCATTCAAACTATCATCAGATGTCTGACCAGTGGTCAACAGTTTATCGATATTAGTCTCTGCGATACTCTTTCGACGACCCATTTCTTCTATAGCCTCGCTCTCATCGCTCAGCATATTAGGGTTTTGGTGCATATGAGTAGAACGTCTTCTGTCATATGGAATATTGGCCAAAGGAATACCCGAAGAAGAAGTTTGACCACCATTTGACACTTTGGCTTTTGGAGGAGTTCCACCACAAGAGGAAGGAGAGGCCATCATTACCCATTCGAGATCTGCTTCCACTTGTGATGAGAACCATCCCGAGAACTGTTGAGGATTAAGAATATATCTAACGGTTCCATCGGCGGCACATCTTGGAAGAGCTCTTCTCGCGAGTCTAGCTTGAACAGCCGAAACAAGACCATCCAATTGACAGGTGCTCTCAATGGCATCAACTGCTGCGAGAAGAGGTGCCAAACGATGAGGACCTAAAGCCTGAGCCAAAACTGCGAGACATTCGAGAGCTGCCAAACGAACCATTCTTCGGTTATCGGTAAGCATTGGACTCACAGAAAAACAAAGTTTAGCCAAATTAAACTCTGAACGCGGAAATGTTAGAACAGCTGCAGTCACGCGATTTATTATCTCTTCGCGGACTTTGGGATTCTTCGACGGTTTCTGAGCCAATAATAGATCCAGAAGTTGTTGCGGAGGAAAAGAATACATTAAATGATGAATGACTTTAACCACAGAATCGCGAATAACTGTTCTTCCGTCGCCTTATAGTAAATTGATTGATAAAAATAAATTCATTCATAAATTAAAAGATTACCCAAACGTTTGGCCAAAACTGAGACAATTGTTGGAACGAAAGGATTCATTAGATTCTTAAGACGTTCGACGAGAGCTTCAATAATATCTAACGCACTGATCGTTATTTTAAAACTGTTTTGTTCTAAAAGTTCGCAACCAATCAGTTGTGAGATAAATATTTCCATCGAAGAAATCATTTCCAATAACTTCTTTTGTGGCGAATCTCTTATTATCATTAAAACCGATTCAATTGAAGCCAATCTCTCATCAGAAGATCCATTCATTGCAGAGTTAATGAGACCAACAGGAAAGAGACCAAAACGCAAAATTGGAGAATAATCTCTTTCTTCTTCTCCTTTCTCTTCTTCTTCTTGAGATGATTGTCTTCTTATAACAGATCTCTTCTCCAGAAGAGTGACATCAATAGAGTCAGCGCTTGGATTCCTCGAGAGAACTGATTCATACAATTGTTTTGCTTCCGTTTCCGTTGAATTCAAATATTGTTTAAAAGTTTGATTTCCAACAATAGAATGAAGTCTTTGAAGAGCGAGAAAAAGGGGATAAAAGAGTTGATTATCGGCGCGAACCAAAAGTCTGGTCAAAGCGTCGACAATAGAGAAGAGATTTTCTCTCGAGAACTCATCTCCAAAGAGAAGAGGGAGCGAAACAATGACTCCCCTTTGAATTGTGACGTCTTTTGAATTAATTCCAAATTGAATGATTTGAGCGAGACTCTTCTCAAGATTAGTTGTATAACGCATTTGAACGTGCACAACTCTTAATGAACTTCTTCTCACGTCTTCTGAACTCTCAGAGCCTTAAGAGATTAAAAGATAATCTCATCTCTTAATCTCAGTTAATCCTTACCTAACAATGAGACGATTAAAGGCATTAAAGGCGCCAAAAGAGAGTCGAGACCTGGAGTTCCGGCGATGACATCAACAAGAAGCCAAAGAGCTTCAGAGATGACCGCCGGGCGCCGATCTTTGGCCAAAATCTCATTAATAGCTGCGAAGAGCTTGGGCTGACAGATGTGCGGCACGTGATTAGCATTTCTTTTGAGAGCTTTTCTCAATGTTTTCAAATTCTCTAATCTTTGATCGAAATTATGATTTGAAAGAAGAGACGAAACGAGAAGTGATATCTCGTGCGCTCCTAAAGAAAGAGTCGATTGAAACAAATCGTTCGAGACTTCCATCGAATGTGAGAATAGAGAAGAGAAAACTCTTTTTCCAATTCTAATGAGTAGTCATAGCAACCAATTCACTGATCACAACACAGATCCCAATCAATGCCCCAAATGACGTCACGTTCTCTCCTCTCTGGTCACGTATTAGGTCAGGTCATTGGCTTCTCTGTGAGGAAGTGGTCATCCTGGTCATTCATCAAGTTTGGAAAAGTTTGGAAGACTTTTGAAGACTTTTTGAATCTTTTTTTATTTCTCTTATATTTTGAAACATTATTTGATTTCGTCATTGATTTCAATGTTTACTCTCTTTTCTGTAATCATTGAAACGAAACTCTAATCTCTTTTCAAAGCGTGAAATGAATTCAAAGCCTTTTATAGCCTTTTGTTTACACATTATTAAAGTGCGACTCATTTCTCCCTTTTTTCACATTTCCTTTCAGTTGTGAAACATTTTGTTATATATTAGACTCTCTTTTCATATAATTCATTAATTAAGTCAATCCGTGCCTTCAAAACCAAAAACAATGGGTATTTCGTGCGGCGCCACTCTCATCAAATATGTCCTCTTCCTCTTTAATCTTCTTTGGCTCGTAAGTGCCACTCCCCTCCTCTCAAGGCCACCTTTTAACCCCTCTTTTGAGTATAGGTTTTGGGCGGTGTCGTCATATGGTTGGGCATAACAGTGTCCACCTGGTCCTCTGACATCCATGAATTGGTGGACATTAATATGAAGGCGGGTTCCATCTCTATTCTGGTCACTGGAATCCTTATATTTCTGGTGGCGTTCCTCGGCTGTTGCGGTGCCTGTAAAGAGAACTCGTGTATGCTTTCCACTGTAAGTCATGTTTAGTGTCAGAGACTGTCCTCTAATTCTTCTTCTAATAGTACGGATCAGTTATTCTCATTCTTGTGGTCATTCAATGCGTTGGCGTTTACTTCGCCTTCAAATACAGGAATAACGTAAGACTTAACGACTTTAGACACTCATTAAGACGACTGTCCCCTTTAGGTGGATGAACTCAGAGGAAAGATTTTGACCAAGATCAGTGAAAAGGTGAACATATTCAATAAAGGTGACAACAAAGAAGTGAATCGTTTGGTTCAGGAGATCCAGAAGACGTTCCAATGTTGCGGAACCAAAGATTACAACGATTATAGAGGAAATCTTGGAGACAGACTTCCGTCTTCCTGTTGCGCTAAGACATCCTTCAATGACAGATTTAGTGACACCTGTAGTGTCAGTGAGGTCCAGTATAAGGATGGCTGCGGCGCCAAAATGGCAGACACTCTGATTAAGTATTTGGGAGGACTTGGAGGTGTGGCCATTGCTCTGATTCTGATCCAACTCCTAATTATATTGAGTGCCTGTTGTTTGGCCCGAGAGGTCAGAGACTGATCTCCTAATTATCCATTTGTGCCATAAATCAGTTCCCATTTGTCCCCAAATTATGTTTATTTGTCTCTCAATTAATGCTTTAAATCAATAGTTTGACTGAAATTACATAAAGTTTTCGATATTTATATTAATGTTTAAAATGAATACTATTTTTGATTACATTTCAATTAAAATCAATGCTTTAATCAATTGTTTGCTTTAATTACAATCGATTCCAAGGTATCACTAATTGATAGTAACCAAGGTCATATCTAAAGTCCATTATTTGAATCCAAAGTTCAAAAGTACAGTAAAACCTCTGATAAAGAGCTGCGACTGTGCTATAAGTGTCTGAGTCTGTGCTCTGACGTCACGTCTAAGCCGAGAAGTGGTGTGACTTTTGTCTTATAAGTGGAGTCTCTATAATAAGAGTGTCTTCACTTCAGAGTTCGCAAATGTCTTCACTTGAGTGGACAGCAATGAGTGACAATGAATTTGCGCCAAACTATTCGTTTGTCTTCGGATTTGAGGCTAACTTTGATTATAAGCCGCGAACCAATTGGTTCTCTAATAACTGGACTCAAGCATATTATTGGGTTCTTCTCTATCTTCTCGTTGTCTTCGGTGGACAACAACTTATGGCTAATCGCAAACCATTCCATTTAAGACGTGCTCTCGTCTTCTGGAACCTCTCTTTGGCCATATTCTCGCTCTTCGGAACTCTCAGGTAATTAAAGTTCAAAATCAGGTGATTTCTCTCAACTCTTATTGGCTGTCAATCCATGAGTTGCGCCAAATATTACACTTCTCTCCAAAACCCTCTCTTTTTTGACAAATATTTCTCTAAATTATTGTCTAATTATTAGAGCGTTTAAAATGAGGTGACTTTCAATCAAATCGTATGACAATTATATCATTAAATTATATCAAAAAAAGTCATTGTTTTTACTTTTTATCACATTTTTATCTCTTTTTTATCAATTGATTAAAAATAAGCAAAAATCCGATTCAAAGTCCAATAATTATTAGAAAACTATTTCAAACTTAAGGATAAAAATCTTTTTAAAAATCTATTCTTTTCGTCAAAATTGAGGAAAACTTTTGGATTAAATTAAAACCAATTGAAAGAAGAAAATCAAAAATCAATGCATTCATAGAATTATTGCTTTTCTTTCCTCAGAACTCTTCCCGAACTCTATCACTCACTTACGAGGTTCGGCTTTGCGCACAGTGTCTGTTCCAACTCATACCATACTCTGGTACCGGTCTCCTCATTCTGGACGTTCCTCTTTATTGTGTCAAAAGCGCCCGAATTAGGAGACACTGTGTTTATAGTACTCCGCAAACAACGGCTAATATTCTTGCATTGGTACCATCACATCACTGTCCTACTCTTCACCTGGTACTCTTATGCTGATGAGGCCAGTGCTGGCCGTTGGTATGTGGACATGAATTATGTGGTCCACGCTATGATGTACTCCTATTATGCTTTGAGAGCAATGGGTTTAAGACCTCCTCGAGTCGTGGCAATGATGATAACTGCCTCACAGATAGTTCAGATGGTTTTGGGGACAGTAGTGACGGTTTACGCATTAATAGCCAAACAACGTCGAGAGCCCTGTGCCATAAGTGAGTCTACTGTTTATGCGGGCGCTCTCATGTATTTCTCGTACTTTATTTTGTTCGCAAACTTTTTCATAAATTCTTATTTAAAATCTCAAAAATCAAAGAAAAGTCAATAAAAAGATATTTTGAATGAAATAAAAACCGATTTTTATTGCAATTCATTGAAAACTTTACAAAAAAAATAATAAATAACCGAAAGAAGTCTCGCGACTACTGAGGGATGATCTCAATGATAGCATTACTCAGTTCTGATTGGATTACTTCATTCAAAAACGTCAGATCCATGTATTTCACCGATCGATCCGTTAATTGATCCGATATGTGTTGTCCATCACTTCCCACTTCAGCCTCTGCGTCCGCGTCATCCGCCTCCTCGTCCTTCTTGAAGGGAACGAAACATTCGCCGCTGTCCTCAACCACTGCACTCACTTTCCAGAAGAGTTTGGAACAGTTATCCAATTTCTTGAGCAAATCAAAGACACATTTGTTTGTATTCGAGTCATCCGTTGAAACGGAAAATGTGTGAATCGGTAGTGATTTGAGAACAACACACAAGTGCTCCAAAACATCCATTCCTTCAGAAGAATGAGTCAATTATGACATTAAGACACGAATAGTCACTCACCGGAAGCCTCGATCTTCAAGTTGTCGATCGTCAGCGATTCCAATGTTATCAAAGACTCGAGAGTTTGGGGCAGAGATTGGGAACAGTCATCGATTGTGATGTCCACAAGTCTTAATTGTGTTAATTCTGTCAATTGGGACAAGTATTTGAAAGCGGAGGACAGGGCGCTCTCATCGCGCACTTCCACCGAAGAGGTTTCAGTCGGTTCTGCCTTTTTTTCAGAGCTTTGGAACCAATTAAGACAACTTCCGATCTCTAAGTGTTTGAGTTTTGTGAGTGAAGTCAAAAATACGAACTGTTCTGAAGTGAAGTCTAAAAAGAAATTCAAATGAGTTTTGAGAGGAAATGGAGGAAAGCCTACCTTTAAGTGACGTCAAGACTAAAGTGATGAGAGAAGGCATTTGTTTGAAGACATCCGTCAAGAGTTCAATAGTGTTGTCGTCAGCGATGAACCCATTCTTGCAGTTGAGATGAAGTGATTTCAGTGCCTGTAATGCGTAAAAGTCGGCCAAAAAGGAGAGCCGACACTCCTTTATATCTGACTCCTCCTCAAAACAGTTCTTAACCGTCAGTTCCTCTAAAATAGCGAATGAATTATAAGGGTTTTCTGTGACGGCCGCGTTTGCGATCTCTTCCAAAACAAAGGTCGGAATTGTGCCGAACCTCAAGTGTCGGACACTTTTGAGATAATCGACAATTTGGGCGAAATTACGCCAAAAGTCAGACAAATCAGGAGTAGATTTAACGCCTTCGAAGTCGACTCCAATACTAGCGTTGGATTCAATGATATTCTTCGCTAAGAACTGCCAATCGATTATTGAAATGCCTTTTAGTTTGAGGTTTCGCCACAAGAATGGCTGCGAAGACAACTGATTCCAGACTCGCGACACTTGTCTGAGACGAACCAAATCAGTGACCGTCAGATACGACAATACCTGTAAAAGTTGTAATTATATGAATGAAAATATTCGAGAATTAGAGCGAAAATAGAATAATATTTGAAACGAAAACCGAATTCAAAAGAGGATCAAAAGGTACGTACAAAAGGGAGTCATTCAAAAATCAATTCAAAACTATATAAAAAAGGGGTCAAAGGGGAGGCCAACTGTACGTACTCTTTGAATGCATAAATACTTAAGAGAATAAAAGTCCAAAAATCGCTAATAATTTCCAAAATTTTAAATATAAAATCGAAAACTAACTGAAAAACAGTCTAAAACCTGATTTAGGCATAAAAAGGGCGAAACTAAGGACTGGACTGCGGTCTTCCTCTTCTCCATGAACTGCGAATAACCACGTCTTTTGGCGCCCACTTTCATCGGATGAAGAATCTCTCGTAACTGTCTTTGGATCTGTTGTGGGGTCAGTCTTATTGGAGCGATCGGTGCGATAGGGGCCGGTCTATAGTATGGCAGTTGTGATAAACCATTGACAGACGACTGTCCTCCAGTTGTCTTTCGCGCCGCGCTCTTTATCTTCGGTTTAATGGACTTGTCTTTCACTATCATTGAGTGGCCGTGTGGTCCGGTGGCCACTCTGTAGAGATGAGTGCCGGCCGGCAGTCGAACGTTCATTGCGGCCGATTTATTGAAGGCTGAAAAAGAAGGGTTAAAAAAGACTCAGAATTTGAATCATAATTACTGGCGAGCGGTTGGACGGGAGTTGACTGGAATTTGTGTCTATTCTTCTGATACATCTGTTGGTGCTGTTGGTAGAGACCGCTCTGCGAGAGTTGTGGAGGTTTCGGCAAAATCGGAGCGAATGTTGATCTCGGCTTTATTGCCGGCTGTTGTATAATGAGAGGAGTGGTCGACACAAACATAGACTGCGCCGCTTTTGGCATCAGTTGTGTGTGATCCATGTCTGGTGAATCAGGCATTCCGTTAATGTTCACTGACTGACCGTTAACTTTGGGTTCTTTAGACTTCTGAGTGTCTTCTGGTGTCAAACAGTTCTGAATAAAGAAATCAATTGATATTTGATTTCATAAATAAGTAGAGAATAACTTACGGGACAAACGAAAACTCGAGGCTCTTCCAGGAACACTCCTCCCGGCACACAATCTAAATGGTAGAGACAGAAACAGCGACTGCACATCAGATTTGGTAACATTCCTCGTCTTCCTGGACAATGCATAGAGCAGGGAGCGCCTGGTGTCTGTTCTGCTGCGGCTGCAGAAGGAGGCGGTTCTGCGTCACTCTTATCGCTGACATCTGTGCTCACTGGTAGACTCTTAGGCTCTTCGGGTTCAGTCTTGGGTTTAGTGGTGGCGCTAATAGATTTCCGGGCATTCAATGGAAGAATAATTTGTTTTCCGTTTGCGTCGATTTTCGTTATATTTATTTCCGTATCTTTTGTTTCGGAATTGTTTTCATTGCTTTGGTTTTCATTCAAAATCTGTTCGCAATTCTGTTCTGACTCTCCGTTAATGTTAGTCATCGACTGATTACTAGACGTCTGATGTCTTTGATTATCCAACTCCTGCTGTTTCATACTCTTCTCGTGGACCTGTTGGTAGAGTTGGTGCTGAAGTTGTCGGCGTTTCTCTTGAAGAGACATCGGTTGCTTCGGTTGACCCGTCGGCGCCTTTACAACAAATCTTAAGAAACATTCAGTAAAAGTGATCGAAAATACCTGTTTTCCAGAAGAAACGATAGGCTTTCCACTGACCAGAGGAGTGGCCTGATTGCCATTAGTACCGGGCGGTCCCTTTGGGGTCTTCTTCTTAAAGGGAGACTCAGCATAGTCTTCGTCTTCAAAGCGAGTGGGCGCCACTCTCTTCCGTTTAGCCCTTCCCTCGGCGATGGACATCGAGAACTGTTCTTCGCTTTCACTGGCCGTCGAATTACGCGCTGAACGGCTCATAGCAGCCGGTGCTTCGGTTTCAATAGCTTTTGCGGGAGTGAATGGCGATGAGTCAATGATTTGTGAGGGCTGGACCTGATGCTGACCTCCTCCTCTTTGCATTGCGTGGCGCACAATCTCCGCCGGCGGTCGATATATGGGTTGTCGCGCAAATGTAAAGTTTTCGGGCGAAAGCGGAGAATTACTTCTTTTCACTGAAAGACAAACAAAAGTCAATCGAAGGAAAGCCTATAAAAGAAGTGATTCTTACAGTAGAGACCCATTTCTACATAACTCCTGAGTTTTGTTTTGTGGTCGGGAGAGAAGTAATAGACGTCTCCTATCTTTTTGCCACTTGAAGTGACTGTCCCTCTGAGCACAACTTCACGCATCCATCCCATTTCAAAGGGCTTTCGGAAGTGAGACAACTCTTCGCCCGTAAATGTTTTGACCTAAAGATGAGTCGAAATGAAGAGAGAATTCTCTGCAATGCTATGACTTACCCGTAAACCAGTGAAAGCTGACCATTGATAGACTTCATTCTCTCCAACCTTCTCTTCGCCAGTTCCCTCTTCTCCTTCCTCTCCTTCTCCTTCTTCTTCTTCGTCTGCCTCTGGATTGGTATCGTTCTGATCGATAACAAGATTATTGCTGTCGTCGGCATTAATACTGATTTCTTCCTCAATGTTCTGATCGTCGGCTGAGAGGACATCATTGTTATCACTGCCCTCATTGGGCTCTTCGTCGTCGCCATCGTTGGCTTCGATTTCATTTTCCTCTTCGAATTCAATGTCTTGTTCTTCGTATTCATTGCCAACAGAACTGTTGTCGTTGTGAATAACCACTTCTTCCTGTAAGACAATATTGTCGTCATCTTCGTCGACACCAATCTCTTCGTGAGCGCCGAACTCAGTCTCAACCAATTCGTCGATATCTTCTATGATCTCCTGAGCGTCGACTTCGTATTCGACTTCGAGTTCGCACTCTTCAGACATTGTCTCTAATTGTCTGAGAATTGGGTTTTAAGAGAAAAGACTTATTTGTCTTGAGATGAGAGGAGAAGAGGAGCCAATTGGCGATCAGTGGCTGACAGTCGCCAATCGATGAACAAAAGCGTGTCTTTGAGTGACAATGAATGCGATGAATGTTTGAGACAATCAATGAAATGATAAGAATGTCTTTGAATCGATTGGCGATTGCGTTGGCGGACAAAATGTGAGCGAAAGACAGTTTTTGTGGTCAAAAGAGTCGATTGTTTTGAGAATCGATTCAATCGTTGAGACAATGGATGAGAAAATGGCGTAAAAACTACTGAATCGAGTGTTCAGCCAATCATTGCTCGACTTGAAGTCAATGCGGCTGAGACTCAGTGGCAGCCAATCACTGATCAGTATATTCTCCTTCAAATAAACACAGTTTTGCCGACAATTCTTAGCCATTGACTACTGTTCGCCGCATTTGGCCACTAATACAGAGATCCGACCGTCGGTTGAATCGATTGAAACGAATTCTAATTCTATTTAATTGCGATTAAAAGCGAAACAAAATTCGAGTCAAAAAACAATTGATTTTCACTTAAAGTCAATCGCTTTGAGACGATATTATTGGCGCGTCATTTGTGGCACTCACTAATCGATCGCTCAATACATGGATCTCACTTCTCGTCACAACTGTCATGTCTTTTGTGAATTACTCTTATATTTCTCTT
>JAQIYB010000502.1:0-11146 GCA_034699325.1 Oribatida sp. Gr-Ori-00743 | reverse complement strand
ATGTGATAGTCATCAATGACTTTATTAACTAAACCATTATATACAGCAGAGAGTGCTGTCCCACACGCCGTCTCCACTAAAAACCTGTGATCGTTGGCAAACCTAACACAGGAGTCAACGGCTTCTTTGTCTTCTACTAAATACGAGATAATCGGAGGTTTGGATTCGCGATAGTATTGACCCAATCGGTCGCAAACTCTTATTGGAGACAAAGAGACCGCCAAACCCTTAAATTGGTTTAAAGTTATGGGATGTCCACCGTTTTTGACACAAGCATTAAAACTGGCCGTTCCTGTCGTCTCCATCGCCATTACTGGCACTGAAGTCCATTGATGTCTACGCATGCCTTCAATGATACCACAAAGAAGTCCTCCTCCGCCACAACTGGTTATGATAATTGCCGGCTCTTCTCTCAGTTGTTCTGCTATTTCATCAATGATTGTCGAGTGACCGGACCTAATGAGAAGTCCAATCAATCCATTAATTGTATAAATGAGTTCAAACCATAAGATCTGGTCATCAAAAGGATGAACAAAGAACTTATTCGGATCCGATTTCGCCAATTCAAGAGCTCTATTGGAGACATCAACAGATGTTTGTCCATAGACTTCAACATTAGCGCCATATTTGTGGAGAGTATCGATAACTTTGGGTGAGACCACTGATGGCACGACTACATCACATTTAACGCCTAATTTTCGGGCGCTGTAGGCCACTGCAAGACCAGCATTGCCACCCGACGCCGTCACAAACTCTTTGAATCCATTACTTAATGCCTGAAATGAATAAAAATACAGAAAAACATAAATTGATCGCAACTTTTGACAAAAAGGGGAAAAACTGAGTAAATCGCGAGAAAACAATCGAATCAATGATTTCATAGAAATCTCGTGAAAAATATTTTCATATTCTTTGAATGTTTTATAGTTTTGTCTGACATTCAAACCATTGTCTCAGATATTGCTTTGAGTTGTTTTTAACTAAAATTTGTCCACAAATTGAGTCAAAATGAAATATTCGTTGCTTTTGATGATAGCTATTGTCAGTGGATTGACATTTGGAAAAGAAGAGAAAGTGCCGACCCTTTGCGAGGACCCGTTAATACACTCCGCCGACCGACTGCCCAACGAAACAGCTCGAGTCTATCGCGGAGACTATTACTGGGAACTGATGGGTTTGCCGGACAGAGTTGCTATAGTGAGAGGTCCTTACAAGATCCCTTACAAATACATGGCTCCAACGCACTTAAATACTAGTATTATGACTATTCTGAGCGGTCCTAGTAAAGGCGATACGTGGAAGTTTGAGGGCCAACGAAAGTGGCAATGGGATCCGTCGGGAGCGAATGTCGTCGGTAATAGAGCAGGTGTGACTTGGAATGACATACCAAGGGGTGGGTTCTCTTGTGTTATGAATGACGGTGATTATGACAAAAAAGGGTCGACCCGTATGATCGCAATCCAGAATCTGAAAGTTTACTATTGGAAGACTGACCGCCCTATCTTTGACCCCGTGGGTGATACATACAATGGACATCATCGGGGACAGTTTAATGAATTGTTTCCGAATGATGTGACCGCCTGTATGGCTATCAAAAGTTCCGATGAACACAAATATTATGTCTATCTTTTCAGCCGAAAAAGGTATTGCTATCGGCCCATCATTGGAGTGGATGGTTGTATTGAATGGCGCGACAATACTGAACTATTTGGCTGCAATACAAAAGGAAGTGGTGACGAAAATGCTTCTCCTGATCAGACCACCACTAATGTGAACGCAGAGAGGGGTGTTGACAATCAATCAGACAACACCTCTAAACCTGTTGAAGATACAAAAGGATCGGGTGTCGGTGTCGGTCCCACTTTTCACAATACTTTACTTATATTAGTTTTGTATTATTTCTATATTTAATCGAATCTTTGATAAAAGCCTTCAATTATTTAATTCTTTAAATATTTTTTTTGAACATTTAATAACTTATTTGTAAAGCATTTGTAAAATTCAATTAACTTTTATATCAAATAATAAAGCATTTTAAAACTACCTTGTTATTACTTATGAATTTACTCTGAATCTATGTCGAGTGAAGAGCTAATCAAGAATTGATTAAAAATTGTATTGAATTCAACAAAATCTGACAAAAGTCATGAATTCAATGCGTAAATAAAAGTCTGAAAAGTATTAAATTGTATTTTAAATTAACTTCTGTTCGGAGCGTTCAAAAGGAAAGGTATATTAATTTTGAACTTACGTATTGACAGAGTCGGCTAATTCCTCTAAGTTTGAAGCTGGCACAGGGCTGGTTGTTTTCTAATTTAAGAAATACGCTTTTATCCAATTTAACCCAACTTTTCATTTGAATGCTTTCAATAAATGGAGTTTTTATGAATAAATCCATAATATTATTCACTTTACATACAAAACAATTTAAACAAACCTTAATTTAAACTAACCTTATTCATTTCATTCACTGAACAAGTACATGTAGATAAACATTTATCACTTTCATATGAGAACTCAATAAATCAATTAAATGATAATAAAGAAGCAAGGTGCAACCAAGTGCCATTAATAAATAGAGATTATTTTTAAGATAGTCAAGATGATATATTGTGATATCTTTGTCGGTTAATTAAACTAAGATTATAATTGATTGCTATTGTTTTGTGATAAATGAGCCTGTTTATACCAAATAGAACACCTTGGTGATTACCTAAAAATAAGTTTTAAGTCAACACATATTTAACGAATGCATAGATTAAGAAATTCAAAGAATGTCTTATGTCTTATGTCTTGTTATCTCAAATGTTGATTAAACATTTTAAAGTAAAAGTATCAATGACACTTTATTTAGTTCACTCGCAGTCAAAATAAATTACTTAAATAAGACAATGTTTTAGTTTATATTTGCTTTATTAAAAGTTATTACGGTCCTTGGTCCAATAATAATGCAATTTCTTATCTAATTGCCTAGCTCAGTCACCTGTTTCCTTGGTTAAAAGTAAATAAAATTTTATCGATAGAAATCATTATTATTTTGATAACTAATAGAAAGGTTGAAAAATCCATTAAATTATTATATGTTTGTAATAAAGTTATTAACTGATGAAAGGCCTCAACGAAAGCCTCCAAAGACTGTTCCCTTCCATTCCTCTAAAGACGTGTTTCCATAATGAGAACAAAAATATTAAATTGAAAATGAATTATGAAATGCCATTTGGTGTCAGACTTCACAGACGTTTCCTTCAGAGTTGAATGAATGCGACAAACATTTAAGAAAATTAATTAAATTCAAAGAATAAGTCATTTATTTGTACGAATTGTATCAACAATTGAAACAAAAGTGTTTTCAATTAAATGTTCTCTAATTTGATCAAGGCAAAAAACTATTTTATAAAAGTCAAAATCCAAATCAAATTAAAAAATACTTATAAAGCATTTGTTTTAAAAGGAAAGTAAAAGAAGTCATAAATATGGAAAACTTAAAGCAATGGATGCCTCAAAGAGTGTGATCACAGCTCTTACCAATGAAGACATGAGCATGGTCATTTATCCTGGACATGAGAGCTATGTTACTCTAATGTATGAGTTGTAGAACAAAAATATTTAACTATTCTGTACTAAAAATCAAATGGTTTCTAAAAATGAGAATTAATTATAAAATTCTAAGAATGTCCAGGTTACATTAGATTTGTTCTTGTCACTCATTGATTTAAGCTGTGTTTACGGGTTAAATAACATTAGTATTCTTAAGGAAGGACTCAATTAGTGTCTGGTATTCCTTCGGATATTTGAAGTAATGACTAACGTGTGGGGAGTTTTCCCAACATTTGTGGAATACTTGGACACCAGAGCGCTTCCAATTGTCAATAGCTTTGAAAGTATTGACGTGGTTGGCCACTTCATCGTTTCGGGAGAGCAGCACCAGAGTCGGACACCGAAAGAAGCTGTTGTGTATGGCGTTTGAAGAAGTGATGTAATGTTTTGTCGCACAGTTGTAGAATATCTTCAAATGGGTTTTCATTGCCGTCGATATAAACTTCTGTAGAATTGAATTATTGGTCGTCGCCTTCGAGAGTCCAATGGGAGCCTCACTTACATCGATAGCAGAGTCATAGACAATACCTTTCAATGGTTTTGAGATTTAAATATCATTTATATCTTATTTTTAAATTTGATAACAATTTATTACAAGAATTTTGATAAGACTTAAGATAATTGTCAAATATTTTGGACTCAAGTTTCAAAGATTTTACTTAGAAACTAAAAATCAATAAAATTACCATAGTAATTAACTGTGCATGCCTAAGCTTATCATTTGTGACAACAGAGTATCACTTTTCCTCCTCAGAAAAGTAGAAATTCAAATAATGATGAAAAAGAAAGCCTCAGAACAAAGGATTTAATATAAACTAGAAATGAGCATTAAAAAGAATCTAGGCATATAATTTGCTTAATTGCAACAATGTTTCCTACAATTTATAATAATCCTGGAACTTTAATTTTCTAAAAATCCCAGTATTTAATATTAATCATTAATTGAATACAAGAATAATTATGAACTTCCATAGATGATTGTCAATAGCTGGATTAGCTTGATTCAATTTCATTACATAGAATTAAAATTACTTTTCGAGCATTAATTATATTTTATGTTAATTCTAATGTTAATTTAGAGTTAATTATATAATATATCCTTGTACATTTAAACGTCAAACACTGAGAATATTTCTCTTTAAAATATAAATTTTCCTTGTTGGTCTGGGAATCTGATCATTAATTTACTGGTAATTTAATATTTGCGATCCAATTATACTTTAAGTCTTTTCTCAACTATTTATTATCGAAAATCCCACAAGAGTTGCATGCTTAGATTAGACCAATTATTTTGAAAAATGAATTTCTTTTGAATATTTTTTACTAAAATTAAGAAATAAATCAAAATATTTGTGAAGTCATTGAAAACCTTTAGATAATAATTATCACAAAATTTTATTTGAATTTAATCTTAAGGTCTAATCAGTTGTTTTTAAAATATATTTAATAATTATGTCGAGAATGAAATTTTTATTCTGACCTTTCAGTGATTGTTGTGTTTTATCCATAACTGATTGATTCTGTCCTTTTTTCAAATGCACAAACACCTCTCCCATTTGATAGGCACCCACTGAAAAGGCATGAAATATAAAAGTCGGATATTTTGTGTCATGTTCTCTAAGAAAGTCGACAATATTCTGAGCGACCACATGACTGCCTCTGCTCGGGATCAAAAAGTCGAGCACTTGAATCTTAACGGTCAGAACATCGAATCCCTTTTCAATATACAGTTTTCGATATTTGTCTAAATGCCTCTCTTTAGCAAAGAGCCAGGCAAATAGCACCAGAAGCGGTCGTTTCTCATCCTTATCCACAGAATCACAGGCACAAAAAGTCAGGTTTTGATTGAGAGACAACTTTCCCGGTTTTGTCGGCTAATTTCGGTTCAAAAATTACATATTAGAAATTGAGGCGAATATCAGGAGTTTTCAAATGAAAGTAAAAGTCAAAAGTAATTCTCAAAACTAGTTTTTAATCACTCGAAAGGCGTTTAAATTTTCTATTAAACTATATTTTATAATAGACTGATAGACAGATAGACTGATAGGTTGATAGACTCATAGATTGATATTGCTCAAATAATGCCGACTACAGAGAAACTAGCAAACTTTTATACCTTAGTCTAAGAGAGAGATCATTTCATGCAATTTCTCAGACAATATAATACCAAAATATTTAGAATTAACGCTGAATTGAGTCTTAATATTGTAGATGAAAGGGATAGGATAATTTATTTCCTTGTGAGACAAGAAGAAAAACTTACTTGAATATGATGCTGAAGAGTTGAATAATCACTTGAAAACTTAATGGCTTTACGAGTCGATGATCTGAGAGAAGAGTTGAAAATTAAGTTTTTATTCAATAGTCGAGACAATAGCCATATATTTGATGCCATTAATCAAATCATTTGCTTTAAAATAGCTCTGAATTTAGTAAATTTGCACAAAATTCTAAACAAATCTATTTTCAAGTTTAAAATCGAAAGGTTTTAAACAAAAATATTTAATCGAAAATATTATTCAAAGAATTTCAAAACTCAGATAAAAAAAGTTGACTAAAATTTTGTTCTCAAAAACTTAAAGGAAGTGAAACTTTATTTATAAATCTTTCGAGAAATGAAAGACATTGAGATCAGAAAATTGTAGTGAAAGTACTCCGACAACAAATCCGGTGTTAAATTAAAACTGAGTTTTTGAAAAAAATTAAACCACTTTTTGAATGACAAAAAAGTTAATTTGTCGCCAAAAAAGCCAATATTTAAATCATAGTTAAGTTTAAATCAATTAGTATTTTGGTTAAGATTATAGACTAATATAATTGGTGTAAAAAATCATAGATTACTATACCTTCGATGGTATATCAAAAATATTGAGAAAACGAATGAAATGAAGAGAAATATCAGTGAATCCATTGTTTTGTCGATGAGTTTCGGCGATAACTTAATTAAACAAATTTTATTAAATGATAGAAAAATTGACTTTTAATTGTAAATCGAAGTTATTATTCAGAAAAATAAGTTAATTAAGAATAAACCGAGTCTTTTGAGAAAAACTGGTTGTAAAATGAGCATTTCATTCACTGAAACAACTCCATGGAAACTTATATTTGCAGAGCTGGCATTGAGGCACAGGTGTAAGAGGACGGCCAAAAGATGAAATGCTGATCCACACTCTATTCCTTTAAAGACGTTTGAATTTAATGACTATTTGGACTCCAAAACCACCAAAATTTAAGTAAACTATTAAACATTCAAATCATTCATTTGTCTCACAAAACGCATTTCTAATACATTGTGAGCCCAAAAATCATGCGATAAAATGGAAGTCCAAAATAGTATAGAGTTTTATATATTTATTTATATGTATGGCATAGAAAATAATTTTCTCTTCGCGTATAACCAGAACTAGTTTTGTGAACTTCGGGCTATTTTTGATGTCACAAAACAATCATTTATATTACGTATAGAATGAGTGAATATTTTAAACCCTGTGTGGAAGTTAGTGAACAGATTGAGAGAGTTTCCCCCCTTTCCCAGCTTTTCTCCAAAGATAAGAAGTACATTAACTCAAAAGTACTGAAAGACTAGTCAAGCCTTTAACCCAAACTGAAAAACTGGTCCATTTCTTGACTGACTTTCCATGGCGTACACACAAACATACATAGAAAACTGACATACCTGTCCACAACACACAGCTTTTATTCTATTTGGGTTTATATTTAGATTCTGATTGAAAGATCAGACCATTTCTTACACATAAAGATTGCGATCTGTTTATCAATTCGTCAAAACTTTTGAATAATTGATTTGAAATGCGATAAACAGTTTAAAAGATTACATAACTCTACTATTATTTGGATGTGCATGCATGATTTACCCGCCACAATGATTGACACCCAATTATGCTCGACATTATAATAGAGGTCATATCAATATCTATTTTCTATAATATAATTATTCGTTTGAAACCATTAATCAATGAAACGACTGATAAAATCATCGCTGAAATTATCATTACTTTCAAAATTGAAGGATTGACATAACTTTCACGTTTCAAATATTCTGGAACAATCTTATCGTATCAGGGAAGCTCAAGGTACGAACAAACAAAATTATTAAATAACAACATTGACAACTTATGTGCAAGGTTCTTATCAGTATCTAACTTGTCAAGGGTGAGTTTCAAATATTAATGAATTTTTATTGCCCATCACTGGACTTATTTTTGTTTTATGTTTTGTCAATTTGAGAGCAATCTCTCCAAAAGTGAAGTTTTAATTTAGATTTTCAAAAATCAATAACTGTTTCATGGCTGTCCAGAGATTAATAGACCGTAAAATATAATTATTAAAACGGTTTTAAAATGCATTTAAATCAGAGAACGACTAATAGATAGGAAAATAATAAAATTGTTTCGAAGTTATTATTTAGAGAAACTATTTCTAAACAAAAGTATAATTTTGAAAATAAAGTGAAACCATTTCCTCAATTATATCCTAATTCTATGTAATGGTCTTTAAACTGAAACTACATTTGATTGCTCTCATAGTGTTGGGTATTCTGTTCGACTCAGTCATATGTAAGTGAATTCACGATTGCATTCAAACCAATTTAGACATTAATTAGATGACTGCCTAAAAAATGAGGAAAAGAACCGATAAATTAATAGAAAATTGTGTTTACTTACATCAAATCAAACGGAAAAAATTGTTTTCTCATTGTTTTGAATGAGAAAATACAGAAATTTTTTAATCAAAAGTCTCTTTAATGTTAGCAAACATTTAATATAAAACCAAATTTAGGTCAAAGGAGAAGAGAAGAGCGAAAGAAAGGCCGTCAGAGACCAAGAACTAGACAACGCGGAAGACAACCCCCACCAGAACCAACTGAGCAACGTGTCAATTGTTACTTTTGCTCGGTCAACTTTTTCGCCACTAAGTTTAATGTTAATAATCTGTGTTATAACCCAGCCACAAATTTTACCGCAGCTGATAAGGAATATCTTGCTACTTGTTCAGCAACTACCAGGTTTTGTGTTGTTGACATTACAAGATTGGGCGGTGGTCTGGTCAGCATAGATCGCAAATGTGGGAGCAGTACTTGTAATTACTTTTGTATAAATAAAGGATATGGCGCTGAAATACAGACCTGTTCGCACTGCTGTCCTGGAAAACCAGTTATCGACGAAGAATTGCTTGAAGAGGGGGAGGTTGTACCTACTTATCAATGTCCATCCTCTCGTATTTAAGGGTACTCTCATGGCTTGAGGGTCAATTTAAATATTTTAATCGGTCAACTAATCTAGTCTCTAGCAAAAAGCTAACTATAAATACAAATCTGGTCACTCCTATTTCACTCTGGTCACTAAGTCTTGCCCTCATTTCATTTCAAGTAATGTTAATTAGGAATTTAATTTAATATTAATGAGTCTCTAATTTTATAAATTATAATTATTAAATGACCATGCAAATATCGAGAATTAAATATATTAAATTGTTTTCATGATTTAGTTTAAAAATAAAATATTTAGCGCTAAATAGTGGTCGTCAATGACTCACCATGCTTAGTAATCTCAAAGGGATATACGCTGATCGAAAATCCGGTATTTTGTCCTAAATTTGTGGTCTTTTTTATTAAACATAAATTTAAATTAAGTTTAAACCAATAATATTACCGAAATTCGGTAAAATATAGTCATTTCACACCTTTTTCTTGAATTTTTGTTAAGGGAGTCGCAAAGAATCCGTAATAGTCCAGACTCGACTGTAAACAATATAAAGATCTTTAATGTCGACCCCACCAAAAGTGACTTCTATTAACCCATAGAATCATAGGATAATTTTGAAGGGATTTTGCGAATTCAATTCATTATTCTTTAAAACAGATTCTGTGCTCATATTTAAAAGTTCACATTTATTTCATAACAATTGATTACATTTAACATGATAAACAACACATAAAATATTTGAATATGGTAAATTATGTAAACATGTATGCAGGGTATATTTAAATGAATTGTGGTTTTACCTAATTTAATGTTTTAAGCAAAAAAATCTGAACTATAAACGAAAATTAGAAAAATATGAAAATTAAATAAAATAATGAATTTTATTGATTGCTTCTACATTGTAATCGATATGAAAGATGATTATTAGACCATGCTAATTTTGGATTGAATTTGTCTGAAAAAGGATGACTGTGTAGGTCAGAATGAAACTATAAATCTGTTGATAAATATTTCAATTAGTGTTTAGATTTTAGAAAGTAAGGCCCAACCGATAAGAGAGACGCTTTTCTCAAAGGCATAAACCCTCCGATAGTGAAACCAAACTTCAAATTACGGCTCAAAGACATGAATATCATCGCCTCTTTGAAGTCGCTTTTATCTGATTTAGTGTTTATATCAATAGAGTCGATGGTCGCCAAGAGTTTGTCCGATTCCGTATAAACTAAACCACTTATCAGACAATTTAAATTCAAATGAATAATGGAAACCGGGAGGAAATGAAGGAGAAGACCCTTCAAAAAGGTTAATTCTGGTACATTTGCATCTATTGTAAACATTATATACACCTCCAGCATAACAAATACCATTGATATAAGAGTCCCACAAATTTGACACTGCTCAGGTTGAAAAACATAAAAATCAACCAATTAACTAGTTAAAATAGTTAATATTTACATATTTGACTTTGTCATCTAGATCAATCATTTTATTTCTTGTTCTTACAAATGCCATACGTATTGAACGCAGAGTTTGTTCTCTTTTGTCGACTTCGAGCAGTAAACGCCAGTCCTTCAATTGTTCACTCACTGCGAATGATACTATCCAGGTAAGAAATAAGTATGATATAACCATCGGTAACATAAACAATGTCTCTCCAATTAATGGAATAATTTGTTGAACCGATTTGTGAGTCAATCCATTCAATTGATAGATAAACGTAACGATCGGAGCAATTATATGAAGAATCCAAAGCGTGAAACAGAATATTCGGTGTTTTTTATCTGACAATTATAACAATTATGCTAGCTCAAATATAATTATAGATATATGTAAACAACAATTTACTTTTCAATCCAATTGAATTGACATAACTTAATAATTGAAAGCCATGTTTCTGAATGTACCAGAGATTGATAAAGAGCTGAATCAATGTAATCAGAGCTCCCAGAGTGAAGGCGCTTAAGATAAACCGATATTTACGAAGCAAATCATAAAAATCAGTTTCAACTTTGAAATAAGCGGTCAGAATATTAGCCAAGATATGAAAGATCGCGAATACATAGCCATAAATATTCCAGAAGCGACTGAACACCACTTTGCCGTCATTCAGATCAAAGCCACCAAAGGTCTGTCCAACAAACCTGTAGTACCAAATAAATATTTTCTTCAGATTCGCCATTTCCTTACTATAACCATGTACATTTATGGCAATAAAATGATTAACTTTTCTTATATCATTTGTTGCGCTCGACTTTCAATATTTGCATTTTATTTTTATTCTGTGCCTCATATTTATGAAGATTTTGTTGACAATCAATAAAGAC
>JAQIYB010000501.1:0-11159 GCA_034699325.1 Oribatida sp. Gr-Ori-00743 | reverse complement strand
GTAAAACAATTTTCTCATTATTAATTTAAAAATTTTGCATTTTAGTCGGGCGGGCGGGCGGGTGTGGTTTAATCGACGAAACTATATACTACATTGCTTACGCAAGTGAGTTTGGAATTAAGATTGCACTTATTTTTATAATTAAATCTACCTTGTTCAAATTTAATTATAATACTTATACGAATGAAAATTGGCATTTGTATAGTGACCAAGAGCAAATATAATAATTATCAAATTAATAAAAGTATGAAAACATTAAAATAATTCCATTTAATCAATAATTTTCTTAAATTTTTCCAAAATTAGATAACTTTAATATTTAATAAGCATGGTAAACCAATTTAACTAGTACAAACAGACTCAATAGTAAGAACGCCAGCGATGGACAGTCCTTTGACTGAATTAAAAGGCATTCTGTGCTCATAATCACAAAAGTGTTGCCCATTGACTATAACCACATATTTAGTTCTTTTAACCTGGATAATTATGTCAAAGGGCTGACCAACAGTGAAAGGAAAGTTGAGGGCTTCCCCTTCCCCTTGTCCCCACCCCTGAAATGCAGAACAACTGTTCCGTAAGACCAGTGAGTGAGTGAGTCGGACATTGAATTGAAATGCAATATCAAAATCATTGACAATGAAATTGATTGCAAAACAATCGGCGCTTGAATTGAGTTCTCCTCTAATATAGAGCGTAAACCCTTCAGTCATTCCCTCGGGAAAGGACTTCTTGAAAGAGACGGGTGAATAGAAATCGAGAAAAGGTTTGGATACAGTCTTCTCTGAGCTAAACTTCGACGACTTGAAGAGACTCCCGAAACCACTGACCAGTGATTTAAACAGATTATTGTCTGCTTTTCTCAAGTCTGGAACCGGTGGATCAGGACTGACCAACTCAGTCACCAGTTTAGGGTTCAGTAATGACTGATAGTCCGGAGTTTCGACGGAATTTGTATTCTGTGTGCTATCACTTCGAACAAAATTCTGTTCATTAATCGGCGGAATGTTTGTCGAATGAGATACAGGGAATGGATAACCGTTAAGTGGAGGACCGTAGAACTTGGTTTGGGACGACACGAGATCTTGGGCTGGAACTGGCTGAACAATCGCGTCATTGACAACAGATTCTTGTTTGACAAGAACCGGGGTTTCTTCCAATTGAGAGGTGCTTTTTAAGCTATTTTGATAACTGGGAGGAAGTGCTGCCGAAGACGATCCCAAACCACTTTTGGGTTGAGAGACTTGGAAAGACGGGTCCGCCTTAAAGTGAGAATATGTTTCCCAAAATATACCACCACTGGGGTGAAGGTAGTGCTTAGCGGCAGATAACAGCGCAACAGAGGCCTTGGTATTGACGGCAGTGACTAATAAAGGAATCTTTCCGTTCGAAGCGGAAAATCCGGGGAAACGGTCGACCATTTGAATCATATTTCCATTAATTTTCAATTCTCTCCAATTATTTATCAGATTTCGGACATCTTTTGCCAATTGTTTAGAATTTGAATCTTTTGTTGTCTCTAAACCTGTGATCACAGATCTCTTGTCATTAGTGACGGGAATATCAGACAAATGAACAGTGGGTGCCTCCGGAGACGGAATGACCTCAAGACCATCGCTGATATTAGACTCCGTGTCCGTGTCTTTACTCGTATTACGTTTCCTTTGATATGCATTCCATTGAAAGCCATCCTTCGGTTTCAGATGTCTGTTGGCTGCGGCCAGAAGTGCATTACTGTTCTCCGCAGACCACGCGGTCACAAACAACAGAATCACTCCATCTTTATGAGCAAATTTTGGGTCCCTCTCCACAGTCTTTACGTAATTGGGTTGAACTGATTTGTCGTTCCAGGAATAGACAATCTTCCGGACCATTTTCGCCACGTTATCGTCCTTTTTGGTCTCAAGACCTTTGATTACAGACACGCAGTCGATGGCCAACAAAAGGTACGCCTTTTTCACAGCGCTGATGACGTGTTTGACCCTATTTTCTCCTTTCAAAACTTCATTCTTCTTCTGATAAGTAAAATACCATTTGATTCCACTGTCTTTCAGATACTTCTTCGACCGAAACACCAATAATTTGTTGGCCTCCGGACTGATAGCCAGAACATGCAGTTTGTGTACGAGTTTACCATTTTCTTGGTTGAGTTTACCACCCTGGACATACTTTATGAGATCAGGTGTCAACTTCTTGTCATTCCATTTGATGATCATGTCCTGGACCAATTTTATGAGGTCAGTGCCCTTCTTGAAGGTCAGCCCTATTATAATAGAACGACAGTCGTCTCCGTCTTGAGATTGTTTCAGGATTTGAGTCGAATCTGTTTGACTTTTTGCGAGTGTCCGCGTCGTTTGCGGTATTGTTTTAGGATCGCCGTCGGAGAGCTTCACCTGAATCTTATGGCCGAATACGTCTTCGCCATCCATTCGTTGCTGACAGCGCTGTGCGTCGCCTTTGCAGCCGAACCTTATGAAAGCTTTTCCATTTGAAAGGGTTTGTGGTCTTCCGCCACAATTCGCCGACAAATTAGCCAAACGGCCTAAGACTAGCGCCGAGGACTCATGTGTCGGCAAATTCGAGACTTCCAGGTAAACTAAGTCAAAGACAAAATGTTAACTGTTAAGGTTAATAAAGATAAGTTGTGGTAAATACCAGGTTTCAATTGGTTGTCGAGTTTGGACACATTATCCGCGCATTTAATGATGTCTTCATACAAATAGGACTCATTCACCAAATTCTTGAGATCAGCCGAACAGTTCCTGCCGTGAATGAGAATGACTTTCAAGTCTTTCCGGAGGGCGTTGTGGACAGGTATGGCAAAGTTGATATCACCGGTGATTATGCAGAGGACGGCAGACTCGTTGGCGCCGTAATTGTCGACATACTTATCGATAAGCTTTTGGAGTTCGTCGTCGGCCGCGTTCTTCGCTGTGCCGTTAACGTGGACTACAACCACACCGTTATTGCGGAGCCCCTCCTGAATCCGTTCGTCCATCTTTCGTATATCGCACACACAGAAGAACTCTTTGGCGTAACCACACTCTGGATTCCCGGCGCGGATGAAGTCCCGCAAACACTTGGCCACACTGGAGGCCGACTTTGTCAACGGCACCGGACAGTTCTCAATGTCCCAGAATATTCCCAGGGCCACTTTTGCGCTAATTCTGTCCCCACAATAAACTTATTAATATAACTGAAAAATAAACATGCTAAATTTGATAACCTTAGTGGATATCCTAGTTGACTTTCAGATGGATCTTCTTCGATGGCTTCTTCGATGTCTACTTTAGTTTCGTCCATCGTTTCAACGGAAATCTTTTCCTCAATCATTGGTTTTGTCGACCGATCGAGAATTGAAGGCATATTTGACACTAAATAAGCCGTTCCCGGAACGGGTGCTTTCGAAGGACGCGGTTTAAAAATCTCTGCCAAACGGCTCTTTACTACAGATTCTTCTGATAGACAATTGACTATAGATTTGTCCACTTTTTTGGGTTCAGTTTTCAATTCAGTCAATTCATAATCAAAGGCAGAATTCAATTGTCTTTTACTCAATAATTCATTGAAGTCTTCTGCAGTTCTTGTGTCCAAAATTGAAATTCTATTCATTTCTGTTTTATTCTCTAATTCTTTGGCTATAGTCTGACAATTGGTCGAAGAATAGAGATTGTGATCCAATTGTTTATAACCATTAATCGATGGATTCATAGACTTCTTATCAATTGATTCTTCGGCTCTTATTTCGTGGCTCTCTATTAGAGCAGAATATCGTCTTTTAAGACTTGTTTTCAACTGTTCCAAGCGATCGATCACTTCTTCGACTTTTGTGGTTCCAAACAATTCGGGATAAAAATCCTTTTCTTTGAGATAAATAACCGAATTATTTATTCTTATAAACGTCTGTAAGTATCTGAAGAACAGGACATAAGAGCGCTCCTCATCACCACTGAGGTCGGCCTTTTGGCCCTCACTATATAACTCCTTTTCCGCGTATTTGATGGCAGTTTCAAACAAATTATGATAATTAGAGTCACAATGGGATCACAAAATTGTTTACTTGGGTATATCGGGAGGAATGCATCGCTTGTAGTGAACTTCTTCGGCTCTTTTGGTCAATTCGTCCAATGATTTGCTGATATATAAGGGAATCAAAGACTTCGCCGGCATTTCGGTTAATATGATCTCAAATAAGACATTATTTCATCGTTTGATTCATTGAAACAAATGTTTACATAAATTCATTTCAATTGAATTTTCCGCCAAAAATGTGAGTATTTTTCTAAACAAACAAAAAATACTTCAAATTAATCGATAGATTTGTATTAAATTATTATTATTTATAATTACAACAAAATATAAGTCTATATAAACAGTAATTATAACTATTTATATATATTTCGGTTTAATTCAAATAAATTATTTTACATTTAAATGACATTAAACTCACATTAATTTCAAAACACTTTGTAATCAAAAAATATTTCAAACAAAATATCAGTTGTTTTGCTTCAGAGCTGACATCTGAAGAGAGAGAGGGGGAGAGAGAGAGAGATAGAGAGAGAGAGAGAGAGAGAGAGAGATTAATAAAATCAAAACATTAATAAAATTAAAGCATTTGTTTTAAATTCGTTTATTTTATAATGAACTAGAACAAATTTAACACTTATTTTAATAATACCAATTATACCTTGTTCAAAATTAATACAAAGCTCAAGTTTAAACAATGAAAATTGACAGTTGTAGTGAACAAGAGCAAACCAAATAATTACCAGGATAATTATTTAAGAAAATAAAATTAAATAATTATCAAAACTTCAAAATAATTTCATTTCATTAAAAATAGTTTTTAGAAATTAATTCGATTTAATCATTAATTTTTGGAAAGTTTATCGAAAAAGGGCTCGAATTTGTACTCGAATTTAATGAGCATGGCACATAGCTCACCAATTTTAACTAGTACAAACACTCTCAATACTGATATCGCCGGTGACGGACAGCCCTTTGACTGAATTAAAAGGCATTCTGTGCTCATAATCGCAAAAGTGCTGCCCATTGACTACAACCACATATTTATTTCTTTTAACCTGGATAATTATGTCAAAGAACTGGCCAACAACGAAAGGAAAGGTGGGGGCATCCCTTTCCTCTGGTCCCCACCCCCGAGCGGCTGAACTACTGTTCCGTACCACCAGTGAGTGCGGGCGCCGGACATTGAAGTGAAAGGCGATATCAGAATCATTTACAATGAAATTGATTGCAAAACAATCGGCGCTTGTATTGAGTCGACCCCTAATACAAAGCGCAAACCCTTCAGTAAGTCCTCCAGGAATGGACTTCTTGAAGGGAACGGGCGGATAGCATATGCGATTCGAGGAATTCAGCTTCAAATCAGTGAGGTCTGCGTCGAGCCGTTTGGGCAAAGACTTGTTTGGGCTCGACTTCGATGACTTGAAGAGACTCTCGAAACCACTGACCAATGATTTCAACAGATTACTGTCCGAATCGCCTCTTTTCGAGTCGGGTGGAACCGACACGTGAACACGTTGAGCACTCGACACATGAGGACTGACCAACTCAGCCATCAACCTTGTAGTGGCGGTGCTCAGTATTGACGGATAGACTAGCGCTGTGGCAGTATTGGCGACACTTGTACTCTGTTTTGAAGGACTTTCACCAAAAACCTGTTTATGAATCGGCGGAATGTATGGAATTGTCGGTTGAGGTCCATCTATTAGAAAGCCGTTTTCCTGGATAAGATTGACAGGAAGTAATGGAAACTTTGGTCGTACCGCCGCTTCATTTACGACCGACTCTTGTTTAACACAAATCGGCTTTGTTTGCAACTGAGAGGCGGTCCCATTTGAGCTGTTCTGACCATTGAGAGGAAATACTGCCGAAGACACTCCCAAACAACTTATGGGTTGAGAGACTCGGAAAGACGGGTCCGATTTAAAGTGATTCCAGAATATGCCAGAACTAGGATCGAGGTGGTGCTCAGCGCCTGTTATCAGTGCCATACATGCCTGAGGGCTGACAGCAGTGACCAACAATGGAATCTTTCCGTCCGTATCAGGAAAATCGGGGAATCGGTCGACGCTTCGAATCATATTTCCATTGAGTTTCGGGTTTTTCCAATCGGTTAAGACTTTTCGGACTACCTTTGCGACGACCTGTCCTTTCTTTGTCTCCAAACCTGTAATCACAGACATCATGTCGTCCGTAACGGGAATATCGAGCTTCTGAATAGTGGGTGCTTTCGGGGGCGGAATGACCTCAAAACCATCGCTGATATTAGACTCTGTGTCCGTGTCTTTACTCGCATTACGTTTCCTTTGATATGCATTCCATTGAAAGCCATCCTTCGGTTTCAGACGTCTGTTGGCTGCGGCCAGAAGTGCATTACTGTTCTCCGCAGTCATTGCCGTCACAAACAAGAGAATCACTCCGTCCTTATCTGCAAACTTCCGGTCCCTCTCCACAGTCTTTACGTAATTGGGTTGAACTGATTTGTCGTTCCAGGAATAGACAATCTTCCGGACCATTTTCGCCACGTTATCGTCCTTTTTGGTCTCAAGACCTTTGATTACAGACATGCACTCGACGTCGACCGAGTGGTCCGCCTTTTTCTCAGCGCCGACAACGGGTTTGACGTTATTCTGTACTTTCGAGACCTCATTCTTCTTTTGAAGTTTGAAATACCATTTGATTCCACTGTCCTTCAGATACCTCTTCGACCGAAAGACCAATAATTTGTTGGCCTCTGGACTGATAGCCAGCACATGAAGGGTGTCTCCCAATTTCCCATTTTCTTTGTGGAGTTTACCACCCTGGACAAACTTTATGAGATCAGGTTTCACCTTCTTGTCATTCCATTTGATGATCATGTCCTGGACCAATTTTATGAGGTCAGTGCCCTTCTTGAAGGTCAGCCCTATTATAACAGAGCGACAGTCGTCTCCTTCTTCGGATGGTTTCGGTATTTGAGTCAAATCTATTTGATTTTTTGTGGCGTTTTTCGAAAGATTTTGTTCACTTAAAGTCTTATTCTTCAGTTTAGCCGCAGTCGGACCTGAATTCTGGTCAACGCTAATTTGTTTGACGAATGGGGGCGCGATTTGCTTAACAACTTTGGGATCGCCGTCAGAGAGCTTCACCTTAATCTTATGACTAAACACGTTTTCCCCATCGATCCGCTGCTGACAGCGCTGTGCGTCGTCTTTGCAGCCGAACCTTATAAATGCCTTTCCCTGTGAAAGGGATTCGGGTTTTCCGCCGCAATTGGCCGACAAAAGGGCCAAACGACCTAAGATTCGAGCTGGGATCTCTTGCGTCGGCAAATTCGAGACTTCCAGGTAAACTAGGTAAAAGACAAGATGTTAATTGTTCAGGTTAATATGAATAAGTTGTGGTAAATACCAGGTTTCAATTGGTTGTCGAGTTTGGGCGCATTATCCGCGCCTTTAATGATGTCTTCATACAAATAGGACTCATTCACCAAATTCTTGAGATCAGGCGAACAGTTCCTGCCGTGAATGAGAAGGACATCCAAGTCTTTACGGCGAGCATTACGGACGGGTTTCGCAAAGTTGATATCACCGGTGATAATGCAGAGGACGGCCGACCCATTAGTGCCGTATTTGTCGACATACATATCGATAAGCTCTTGAAGTTTGTCGTCGGCCGCGTTCTTTGCCGCCGCGTTCACGTGGACCACCACAACGCCATTCTTGTCGAGGCCCTCCAGGAGCCGCTGGTCCACCTTACGAGTGTCGCACACGCAGAAGAACTCTTTGGCGTAACCACACTCCGGGTGCGCTCCGGCGATAAAATCCCGTAAACTCTTGGCCACACTGGAGGCTGACTTTGTCAACGGCACCGGACAGTTCTCAATGTCCCAGAATATGCCCAGAGCCACTTTTGCACTCATTCTGTCCCACAATCAGAGGTTATTACTGCTATTTGTTATAAAAATCCAATAAAAATATATTAAAATCAAAACAAAATGTTTTGTAAAATGAAAGACAAAAAACAAATCAATTGTTTTATGAAACAGTTTTCATATAAATAACAGTTTTTAAAACCCAATAAAACATCAGATTCTATTAAAGAGCGCACAGTATCATAGTGTAGGCCCTCAATTGCTCATTGAACTTTTTATCGTGGTTATTATCAGTCTTGTGATAAACTGGATGAGTTAACCACAATTATCAAAAGCAAAAACTATTTGTTAAATACTCATTGTTATCAACAACTGATTAAACTACAGAGTGAGAGGAAAGGCATAACAACAACACTTACTGGCCTAATGTTGCCTGGGCAATGAGGTTCAAGGCAAACCACAATTACTGTGCGCAAATACATATCTTTTATGCCAGGAATAAACCAGGACAGCCACGAGAACAGGAACAGTACATCAATAGTCCTAAATAGGCGTAGGAATGGTAGGAATGGCACTCCAGGCAATACAATAATGCACTGCAGAGTCTATTCCTGGACCAGTTTCAGAGCTTACGTTAACCTAATATATTAAGGTTGTTTCAAATAAAATTTTAACCTTAAATATTTAATAATTATAATTGCTCAGGGTAACAAATGTCAGTTTGTATGTTCCCAGGCGATAGACTGTGCATTATTTTGATCTTGCAAGTTGTTCTTTGCTAGTCAAATAAGTTTAATCTTGTTAAACGAATGTCAATTAAGTTGGAATTTAGAATAAGTCTGATTTAAACAAAGTTTGAATACTATTTTTGGAATAGCTTGGTCAAATTATTTAAGACGCTATTTTAATAATTTATATACTTATTTAACTAGATTATAAATGCGTTAAATTTGACAACCTTATATAAAGTCCTAATTGACATTTAGAGGAGTGATGCACACACACAAGTGTTGAGCACAGCATAACACAGCACCTGTTGAGCAGTCAATCCTTTACTGAATAATTCAGTTTCGAGTAAATTATTAAAAACTAAATAAAATTGAATTGAATTCTAATTTATGTAAATTTTGAGGAAAATTAGCGCTAATTTCCGTTTATTAGAAAACTCTTTAACCGAGGCATTACATGCTCTTCTATATTCTTAAATTAGACCATGGTATAAAAACTTTTGACATCATTCAAATAGCGTCCTTGGCAATTTTAAATATTCAATAGTCTAACAAAAATAAAGTTTATAAGTAAATAAACATTTAGACAGATGTCCCAAATTAAATGCCCTTGATGCAACTGTTCCAGTAGGGGGACGACTCAGGACTCTGGGAATTCCAGATAATTTTATCAGAATGTTCTTGAACTCTATAAATCGTATGATCAATGAATTATTTTTAACAGATAAGATCAAAAAGATTTATAAGCAAGCAATTTATTGTGCTTACGTAGACTCGTATTATTAACTTTGCAAGAGCATAGCCAGCATAGCTCAGTGGTTAGAGCACTGGTCTTGTAAACCAGGGGTCATGAGTTCAATCCTCATTGTTGGCTCATTTAATTTTTGTAATTTAATTTTTTACCAAGTTTATTTTTAATAATTATAAAGTTAGTGAATTAAGAACTAAATTGCTTGATGCCTTTTCCTAGAACATGATACTTAAGTCCTAGATAGTTTAATATTTGAATTTTAATGTATTATCTTATTTGACCTAGACAAATTCGTATTTAGTAGGATATCGAATTTAAAACAATACCAAGGTTATATTTTAAATAATTAATTAATATGAACTGGATAAAATGGAAGTATTGAACATATTTAGACTAGGGATCATTAATCATCCAGGTTAACCTTCAAACAGTTTTTATGTTAATGGAAAGTAAAAACCATGTTTCTTTAGCTGCTCTTGCTCAATTTGTTTAAATGAACACGATTATTTCTTTGGTTATTTGTAAGTAAAGTTTAAGGAAAAATCAACTTGATAATATTAGTGGACATATTTAATTCGCAGGTGTTTTCACGATTAAATCGTCTTCAGTGGAAACAGGCCTTCAGTGGATTTATGGCGGTATTCATTGTTTTGATTGAGCATGTTCAACTTACCAATTGTGCTAATAGATCAGAATAAATGGAACGACCTCTGTAAGAATGGTAGACAACAATCCCCAGTCAGTATCAAAACAAAAAAGGTCAGATTTAACAGCAATTTGAGAATTGAGCGAGTTAATTATGTTCTCAATTACAACTACTTCAATGTGATCAACACTGGAAAAACGAGTAAGGTCATTTTATAATAATTTCCTTTCAACAAGAACATATTTAGCCTTTGCGTCTTTGAGTATGATCAATTGCCAATTGCCTTGGTAGTTATAATTATGAATATATAATTTAAATGAACAGTTAAACTAGTTCTAACTGGCCAGGATGAAAGTAGGAGAGCCCCATATTTAATGGGGACGGCTGTAAATAACTACCCCTACAAGTTTGCGGAACTGCACTTCCATTGGAACGACAAACACATGAACGGATCGGAACACCGTATTGATAATCGTCGCCATGAGATGGAAGTAAGTCCTTCGGTTCTAAATTAAACTCACCATGTTAAAAATTTAACTAAATAGATGCACCTAGTTCACTATAACCAGATGTATGACAATTTTAACAATGCACTCCAGTACCCTGATGGATTGGTAGTCATTGCAATATTGTTCAAGGTGAAATTCGAAAATTGATCCAGACTAAATTGAATTTATATTTTAATTGGCCTAGGTAAAAGGTAAGGACAACCTTGGAATGAGGCCCATAATACGGGGAATGATTTCTGTGAGCCAAGAGAATAATAACTCTTACGTGGGTGACCCAGCTCATTACCCCCTTCGTCTAATAGACTTGTTTGCAAAAGACTCTCGGGAAGAATCTAGCTTATTCTATCGATATCATGGCTCACTGACCACACCTAATTGCAACGAGTCTGTGACCTGGCTCATCTATGATGCTTCAAACAAGATTTCAGTTGCACAGGTATGTTTTCAGGTATGTTTCTTGTTACCTTGATTATATAGATTTCTATAGTATAGGGAATTCGAAAATTTATTTAATAAAGCGGGACAGAGAGTAACTAGCACATATAGGGAGAGACAGAAGCTTAATGGTAGAATTATTGAGAGCTCCAGGGATGTCAACCTTAAGAGGGTTAAGGCACCGAATGCGAAAGGTAAATTATTAGCAAAC
>JAQIYB010000500.1:0-11164 GCA_034699325.1 Oribatida sp. Gr-Ori-00743 | reverse complement strand
TTTTGAAGTTTAAACTGTAAATGTATTTTATAATTAAATGAAATTTTTAAAAATTTAAACAAGTATACTTATGGCACTATATAAGACATTTGGGTAATTTTTGAATCATTTATTGACCAAGTTTATAAACTGTAATTTAGAATTTTAAAAAATATTAATCACAATCAAATAATTGATTTTTTAAACTTGGTCAATTTAACGATTTGAGAATTAATGAAATATTTAAACAATTTAAAACTGTCATAAAATATTTATATTGGTCTTTAATTAACTAGCTTATACAAAATTTTTATTTTGGAAATAATGACCCCAGTATACTTTTATTTAATTATTAAACATATTTTTTAATTTATAACATAAAATTGGTCTTGATCCATATTGTATAATTTAATTTTTTAACCCAGTTACCTTGGTAAATAAGAAAAAGTACTTTGAACTTTAATAACCTGATAAACTGAAACAAAAGCCATTTATGAGTAATGCAAAAGTTGTAATAATATCCGATTCTTATCCGCAATAAAACACTTTTAAACTCATTGTGTTTATTATTAAAGACAATAAACTATTCATTGAATTGTAGTCTAAATAACTGAACAAATTGTTTCTGAACTTGTTATCAATTGAACAAAATCTTGGTCTTTTTTTCAATTATGTTTTGCTGGGGCTGTAAATCGAGTCGCGATTCAAATCTTGAGTAAAAATTAAATTTTGATTTTTGATAGATAACTCATTTTTCTATTGATTTGAATTTTAGTCTCGTTTTGATTTTATGAATCACAAAATTAGATTAACAATGGGATTTTGTTTCTTGCTCAATTAGTTTGCGGCGATGTCCTGGCCCAAATACCACCGACTCCTGTGGGTACACCTGTTTGCACCATGCTGCGCTCAACGGTCATAAGTAAGTAAATTTTTAATTATTTCTATAAAGTATAACTAATTTATCTAGTTTAATTGAGATAGATTATTAAATGCCTTGATTAAAATTAAGCTGTAATTTTTAATTTTATTGCAAGGTTATTTAAATATAACATTTAAGAATTAATAACTTGGGCTATAGGCATAATAAAGTTTATCTAGATACTTTTAATATTTACAATATTTGAGTTTAAAACATTATAATATTTTGATTCAAGCTTTTTAGAAACTTGGTTAATTTTAAATTAATTTTTAAACTGTAATTTTAATATTATTGTAGTTTTAGTTTAGTATTTTACTTGGTAATTTTTGGTTTCTCAGATTGCAGCTTAATTAATGTAAATTTTATTAGCAACTTATCAAGCTCTATTTTATAAACTACAATTTAAATTTTATTTGAAAATTTAGTTTAATCTTAAACTTTTAATTATTTAAGGAAACTACTGACCAAGAGTTTTAAATTTTCAAAATTATATTTAATTTAAATTAAAAATCAAATGAAGTTTTAAATAAAAGAGAAGTCCAACGTTATGATCGAGGACAATTAGTTATTATTAAACTAATTATTATAAAAATTGATTTTTCCCATAAACTGTATTTTAAATAAAATAATTTGTTTAGTTTTATAAACTTATTATTATTACAATAATTGGTTAATACTTGAAGACGTGTTTATTTTTGCTTGTTTAATTAAAAATTAATTTTACATTGATTATCTTATAGAGCTAAATTTAACCAAGATAATTTTATAATTGTTAGGAATTTTGTTAGGAAATACTAATTTAATGATTGATAGTTAAGTTTTCTGTGAAAATATTTTTCAAATACTAAATCATATTCTGATTGAGACAAATGTGTGTCACGTTTTGCACACACATTGGAAGACAACTCATCTCTTTATCTGATCTCAAGTGACAGACCTTTGAAGGAATAGATTGAAAAATTCATAAACAGATGGAAAGCCATAATTCTTAAGTGTTTTTGGGGTTAAAACAACTTTACTTCAAAACATTAATTGAAGTCTAGTTTTGTTTTTAAAGTATTTTTGGTTTAATTTTTATTTATTTTTTCCATTCGTTTCGTGTAATAAAAAATATAAATTTATTGAGAAATACGATTATTTCTGGAAATTTCTCACAGAATTATGGCTTAAATTACTTCTATTTTTACCAAGAGTTCAGTTATCAGATATCTAAGCCATGAAAGTCTAGTAATATTTGTTAAGATTAGAAATTAGGATAAAGTGTTAGAAAACTCATTTAATTTTATTGCTTTACTCAAATTAATTCATTTTATATTAATTATCTAATAATACATTACAATGGGAATAGTTATGAGGGTAACTTTATAAATAATCCTATTTTCTCATGATGATTTATCAACTGTCATAATATTTTAAAACTAACTAGAATATAATAGTTTAAATAAAATAAATAGAAATGGTTGTCTAAATAACGAGCGAGATTCTTTTATTTTTATTGATATATCTAGCTAGTTTATAATGTATCAAGCATGATTTAAATAAATATAAATAATATAAACAAGATAAATTATTAAAATTAAAATTTAATTTGTATTTTATAAACTGTTATTTTATAATTAGTTTTATTTAAAATTATTGAAAAATTTATAAATAAATAATAGGAAAGAAAATTCCAACTATTTAATAAATAATTTTGTTCAGGGACATCGTGGAACTCCTTCTATCGCACGACGCTAATCCAAATATAGTGGACAACAAGGGGTCGACAGCTCTTCATTTGGCCGCTTGGACTGGAGATTATGAGATCGTGAATATGCTGTTAACCCAATCCTCTCACGTTCCAAATGTTAATCTCAAGGTCAGTCATTTTTATTAAAACTTGCTATTTTTAAACTGTAATTTAAGCTTTGTTCTAATGTTTGACCATGTCAGTTTTATATACATTTTAAAGTGGACATTTTGAATAAAAACATTTAATATTTAAAGCTGTAATTTTATCCAGGCAAAAATTTAATCTTACTAAATCTAATATTAAAATTAGTATTTGGTTATAAGACCAATAAGTTTTTATTAAATTAAATCAAAACCACCTTGTTAAACTCTGAACACAGAACAATGACATGGAAACAGCACTTCACTGCGCCGCCCAATACGGCCACACATCTGTGGTGTCACTACTATTGCAAAAGGGTGCGGACCCGATGTGTCGCAATGTCAAGGATGAGTCGGCACTGGATTTGGCCGCACAATACGGACGCACAGATACCGTTGACCTGTTTCTGCGCACTCGACCCAGTATTGTGCGACACCTGACCGCTAGACACTCACCGCTTCATTTGTCTGCACGGAATGGCCATAAAAATGTGGTCAAACTGTTAATCGACGCCAAATTTGATGTTAATTATTGTGTAAGTAATTTATTACCAATAGAGTGAACACATTATTAGGAATTCCCGGTATTTCCTCTAAACGTTTATTATTATCTTTAGACGGAAACCGGCAGTGCTTTACATGAGGCGGCCCTCTTCGGGAAGGTTGAAGTGGTCAGACTTTTGCTCAAAAGCGGACTCGACATAGAATTAGAGGACAGTCAGAAGAGGACTGTTCTCGATTTGCTCAACGATTTAAATACGAGTGTTGCGAAGCAAACAAAAAAGATGATAAGAGGTTTGTACTCATTTGCCTTGATCATTCTTGTGTAGAAAAAGTGTTCATGCTCTTTTGAAGTTTGAAATAAATGTTATAATAAATATTCTTGGTAATATTTGCTTGTTAAAAGTATTTAGTAAGAATATTACCAGGAGCTAAATTGAAATTAAAATACATTTTTAATGTATCGAATTAATTAGCAAGCTGTAATTAATATCTTGGAATTATCTTGAACTTAACTATATTTTATGAATATTAATCTTGGCAATATTTAGTGACCTCAACAATTAGTTTTATCTTGTTTATTTTATAATCCAATTTAAAAACGGGATTAAATAATAATAAACTATCTTGTTTAATTATGATTTAAATTTTAATAGAGCACAACACCATACTGACAGCCGATTTGGACGACTCCTCCACATTAATGAGTGACTGTTCATCGCACTGCATATCTCCACCGCCCGGTTATACCGATAATACTCCCGAACACCACTACAACGACCAAACACTCACTGATGGCATCGCATCTCCAGCCATGACATCCGCCTCTGAGTTCAGCTTTTATGAGGCGCCACCTAATAAAAGGAATAGTGTCCGGTCGAGTACTGGCAGTGATGAGTATAGGTATGTTATCTTGGCTACTTTAAGCAAGAATAATCTAAATTTAATACCTAGTTATTTGTGTAGATCACTGAAAGCACGAAAGTCCCGTTCGAGAGACTCAATACTTGACGGTCACTCCACATCCTCGAGTCGGTCCCCATCCTACCTGGACTATGATATCCCGCCACCATTACCACCAAGACACTTTACAAATACTCATTCGTTAGAAGTTAACACAAATAGTAAGTTTAAAATTAAAAACATCAAAATAACCTTGTTTAAATATTTTTTTATAGAAACTATAATTTTTAAGATAATTAATTCTGTATTTGATCAAGTTTAAATTTTTAAAGGAAATGGGTTAAATAAAAGAAGACATTTTTTAAATTAACAAGATAATATTAGATTTCATCTTAATTTAGCTAGGTCTATGAAAATTTTATAGACTTGTTAATATTAAAATCTAAATACAATTTTAGTTTCTAAATCATCTAGTTAACTAGATTAAATAAAACTGATAATTTCACATACTGTAATTTTGACCTAGCTTAGAATATTGGGATTATTAGAATATAAACATTTTAAAATCGGTTTATTTTAATTTTTACAAAAACATTTCTTTTTTAATTAGCACCCTGGCAATTTATTTTTAATTTTATGAAATTAAGCTTGAACAGTTTGATAATAATTATTCTAATCCTCCAGATTTATACGAAAGCCCTCCGATTCCGATCGCCATCTCATGCAGTCCTGAGGACTACACGCTATTGAGACGACACAATCATATAAATAACTATGAACTGGAGATACGGCCGGAGTCGCAGTCGTCGATAGCTAGTAGTCAGTCGGGTTACGGCCGCACCGGTGAGAAGCCGGTGCCGCCGGCAAAGCCTCCGCGCAAATCAATATCACCGGTGAATAGAAGCCAAACAATAAATACATACGACTATAACCACACGACGGACAGACCGACCAATAGGAACGGCTTCAGAAATGGCGGTAATATTGACCGCAACTGTGATAATAATAATTCTGATCGTCAGTTTTCCACTTTAAAAGGTGAGTTTTAAAAATAATCTTGGTCCCGCAACCTCCCAATTAAAAATAAATATAAATATTAAATAATAAATTTACCTTTTAACTTTAAATTACAGTTTTTCACTATTCTTTAAAATTTTTATTTAAACAAGCAAATAATATTACAGCTTATTAATTTGTTCCAGGTTATAAAATTTTATGTAGATTTTACCTGAATTTATTACTTGTTTCAAACTAGAACAGTTTTAAACTTAATAATTTAGATTTTATGGGAATATTAGATTGAACCGTGCAATTCTGTAACCAAGACTATATTTTTATAGACATAATTTGTAGCTCCACCCCGAGTAATACGCTGCCCATCCCTGTCTAAGCTTTAAAATGTTTATAAAGTTTGCTAGATCATAAATTCAAATGGCATTCCCCTCTTTAATAGAGGTTGGAGTTTAAACTTTGAACATAAATTCAGATATTTGTTGATTTACAAGCAAATCCCAGCGCACACCAGTGCTCCTGACTAACAGCCCGTCCGAATCTTCTGGTAGTCATCCGATAAGACTATTCAAAAACAGACTTTAAAATAGTATCTATTTTTTAGACATAATTAGTCTCTTCTTTTGGGCGCAAAAAGATATTCTGTTCTCTCATCCCTTCCCCCTTATTGTGCCGTTCCCCTCATTCTGTTCGACAACATTATTGATCCAAACAGTACTGACTCTGGATATGAAAGTGGTGTTCAATTTCAAGGCCCAAACAATTAATTATGGGTCAGAATATATGGCATATCTATGCACACAACAGAAAGGGACTCACATAGCACAGGCTGGTGCTGGTTGAGGGCCACCCGGAGAGGGACCACACAAGACACAGACCCTAAATTATAGATATTATGTTCGCTAAACGCTATTATTTTCATTCCCAACAAATTTACTGTAATTTCGTTGCCTTTCGTTGCGTTCAATAAATTGTTTTTCAATCAATTTTAATGGGGTTTTGGAGGACAGAATTGGCCCAACAGTTCTGCTAGAAATGTCTTACTTCTTGGTTGTTATGAGAAATATCTTGATTAAAGTAATAGCAAGCACAATCCGCAATAGTCTAAGGTAACATTAATTAAAGTTTGATTATAACAATGGGATTTTGTTAACTATATTTGGCTTAATTTGAGACAAAAAACCATTTATTAAGTTTTACCAAGCTAAAAAAAGTGATATGGTTTTGCTAATTCACCATTGTTAAACTTGCAACAAATTAATTAAGCAAGATTAATATTTTTAGTTAATATACAGTTCCTATTCTAATTGTTCTTTTAACGTTTGCCAAACTGTAACTTATTATTAAAGTAAGCTATTATAATTTATATTAAATACCTTTCTTTCTCTTATGATTTATTGGTAAATTCATCGATTAAATTTTAATTATCCTAGCTTATTTACTATTATTCGCATTTAAAATTCCCAAATCCAAAATCTCCAAGTTTTAGGTTAGGTTGGGTTAGGTTGGGTTAGGTTGTGTTGGGTTGGGTTTGGGAGTTTTGTGGTACTCCCAAAAGCTATTAAAGAACAAATTCTAATAATTTATTCATTTTTTTGTCAGACACTCGAAGACGACTTATAGAAGAGTCAGACTTTTCCCGACTCTACGATCAAATAGCAAACGGCTCAGCCATAGGGCTGACCACCAGTTCCCTTAACAGACCATCTGCACAATTAGTGGTAAGCCGTGGACCAAATCTGAACAGTCATAACCGGTCGAAGTCGGAGCACCAGACAAAGTACTACTCCGAGAGTTTTACCGACAATTTCAATGATAATACACTGAAATCCAATAATAATAACAAAAATAAGACGAAGAGAGCGACCGTTCAAATACCAATCCAAAGTTGTGATACTATTGAGGCTCACTGTAACGGACAGACAACACCTGACTACGAGCCGCCCAGTCCTACAACAGCTATTAATGGAATACGAGCTGTGATACAGCCGCTGAGCATGGTAATTATTGTTTTTAATTGACCATCGATCAAATGATTATTTAATTTTAATTGGTATTCGTATTGGTATTCGTATAAGAGCTGTAATTTTGACCAAGTTTAATATTGGAGTTTTTTAATAATTTTAATTTTTAATTTTTGGAAAAAAAAGAACCAGACTGCTTTATTTTTAGTATAGTATATTGAACTTGTTTACTTTTTAAACTAGTGGAAATGCTAGTATATTCAAAGAGCTTCTATAATTTTTTTAACAAGATATTTTTATAAATCAGAACATAGTTTAGTTTAATTTATGTTCTAGACAAATTTTATTTTGAATCTAAACAACAACTGATTAAGTAATAAATAAAAATTAAACATGGTTAATCGTGTATAAACTTTTATCCCATATAATTGATAATAATAATAATCTTATAGTTTAGATTATTTTATAGCATTTATTACAGTTTCTAAAATATAACACAATTTAGTTACCAAGCTCATTGAATCAAGTCTAGTTTTTGCAAGAAAGCTTGTTCAGAATTTTAATTAGTTTAGTTTAATTATTTTCTGTTATTTAAAGGAATTAATTATTTAATAAATATATAAACTAGTAAAATTTTTTGACGTAGTTCCAATAATTTAAAATCTTTAAAATTGTTTAAGTTTAGGTTATTTAAGAGTTTTTATTACAGTTTCTTCAATAAAACACTGAAAATAATTATCTAGCTTCTTTACAATCTAATTATAAAGATATAATTTATTATAATTATCTAGGATAATTTATAAAATTAGATATAATCAAACATTATGATTAATTAATTTCCCATGATGTTTTTTGTACAAGTTTAGAACAATAGCTTTTAATTTGTTTGGAAAATGTTCACAAAATCAATCTTGATTATTTTCTATAAATTGCTTTATTTTAAATTTATTTTATTTTAATTAATTTGTTTTTGTTTATATTTTTCTCCCAATTTATTTGATGGATGCATTTTGTCATTATGTTCCGTTGTAACCCTGCACCTTTAATGCCATGATCATTTACAAACTGACCCTGCTCATAAAGAATGGCGGCTGCAATGATACCAATGAAGATTACCGGCAACAGAAGCCGTACTATTCCTCGCAGACTGACTATCCGTTTTTGAATCGCACGTCAATTAATAAAAATTCATTTAATTATTTTAATTTTTGCACTGACCTTGCTGATGACAAATTGATCCCTGCTTTTTATGCCGCACATAATAAGCCAACGGTAAGTTTGTTTGTTATTAATTTAAAAGCTGTAACTATGCCTTTTAGTTGTTTTAAGCATGTTAGCTTTTTAAAATTAATTTGTTGGCCTAATAGAAACATTGCTTTTTTTAAACTAGATATTTTATTTATCTAGATAATTATAAAATTAAAACTAGAAAAATTAGCAGGATATAAATATAAAAATATTTTTAGATTTAATCAAAAAAATTTTTTTACAAGAATATAAACATTTTCACCAATTTATGGGAATGTTTTGAACAGAATTAACAAAACTATTATTAATATCAATTGACTACACTTTACTATACACACAAAGGGAAAGTCGTTTATAAACTGTAATATAAACCATAAAATTTATTGTGAATAACCAATATTATTGCCAAGTTTTAATACGGCGTATATGTCCAGTTTGTATCTTGAACCTTGACACTATTTTATTGAATAGGCTCTTAATGATTATAATCACAAATATTTTTTCCGGTGTATTGGAAAAACATATTTCTGCACAGAATATGATCTCATCCTTTCTATGAATAGTTCAGCGCTTAATTGATTTTAATTGCCGTTTAACAAGATGTGACCAAGGTGGTAAAAACAAAAACTTAATTAACAAGAACATCAATGTCAATTAAAACAAAAGTTAACTTTGTAAAATTAGTATAAATTAGAAATTATTTGTTTTTCATCATGGTCATTTCTAATACAACCTTGCTCATGGTAATTAATCCATGTAGTTGTAGGAGCTTCTATTACTAATTCTTATCACGTTTCCTCATTTGCCAATCCTAAGTGTGCTAGATTAATATAATTCTTTAAGTGTTTTGTATATTAGCAAGGTCATCTTACTTAAATAAGCGAAAACTAACCCCTTGTGACAAAAAATCAAATCACTTCTGATATTTGATAAATAGCTCATAAAAAACTTGTAAATATACAAACGCATTGTTATGACCAAGAATTCTAATCTTGGTATTTCATAGATAGCAGACATGTCTTATAGATTACTCATATATTTATAAGTATTTCTTAGAAAAATACGTTTTTAAACAAAACTAATGATACGTTTCCTCTGTTTCTCCTCTCAAATGAATTTCTAATTTTGTTTGAAATTTATTTATTCAAACATTTTCTTCGCATAGGAGTACAAAACGCTGCAAAACGGAAGGCGCCGCTCCCGGAGGGACATTGAAACGCTCACCGAAGAGGAACTGTTCGCAGCACTGGACTCAAGTGGTTACGTACGGCTCAGTTTCCGTAATAAGCCGTTGAATTGCGATAATAATAATGTGATTAAGAAATCGGTCGCCGTTTCCACCGATAATCAAATTCCCATTAATTTGAATAATAATTTTCATAACAAATATAATAATCAGAAAAATATTTATAATAATTATTGCGAAACATTGAAATTAGACAGAAGTGGAGAGAAGGAGAACCCTTTTGCAGGTATGTCTTAATTAAAATTATTGTTTTTATTTTTTATCTTGATAACTTTTATTTGAAAAAATATTGTTTGTAAAGAATATTTTCCGCGGCTACTGTCGGTCTATTTTTATATTTATAATATTTTGATCTAGCTAGAACAATATTTAGAGTTTAATTTACAGCTTGCAACTATAATTAGTATTTTGTATTTTGTTAATTAGTAATTTAGTATTTTGTTTAACAAAATAGAATTTAATTAAAATAAACTTTTATAAATTAATATAAATATAATCTAGGTATTTTTATAACAATAAATCATTGTTAGTATTTAATCCATTTAACTTTAATAGTTTAATTTAAAATAACCAAATTTAAATTTTAAGCCTTTTTTACAGCTTGCAATTTAATGATATTAATTATTTGCTTGATTATTTTAAACAACATTTTTTATTAATCCAAGTTGAAAAATGTTTCTTGAACAAAATAGTTAATTATATGTTATTAATTTAATTAATTTATTATGATATTCAAAAATTTACATAACAATCCATTCCAAGATTAAAACTCAAATTAATAAGTATAATACTTATGTTACCAAAATAAAAATTACGATCTTTGACTAAGAAATAGACTAGATACTAATTTTAAAAATTAAAAAATTAATTATCACCAAGTAACTAATAAAATATTACATTAATATTTACTCTTAATAAACAATAAGGTCATTTATGCGTCCGTTAAATATTTTCTAATTTACATTAAGTTATCTTTAAACTTTGTTCAAGCATAAATTACAGCTTGCAATCAGGCGCCAGTGCATTTCATTCAAGCATCAAATGAAATAAACCCACTTGATAGATAAACCACTTGAATTAGCTTGCTAAATTCCAGTGCATCGCATAATTTATTACACTATTTCAGCGAAAATGTAAACATTAATTGAATTTCTCTTTGAGTTTCAATGCATTTAAAGCCCATATGTTTCCCATGAGAGCACTGGAATGGCTGTCCCCTTATCTAATATTTGTGGACCTCTTGTTTGTATTGAATTATCTTTTTATATGTCTATCAACTGATCCATTAAAAAACTGTTCAGTACTGTAAACAAGAGTGAAGTCCATTGACATCTATTGCTCTTATAATTGATTTAAACATTTGTTTCATTACTTAGTTTACAATTGAGTTGTGTTTAAAAGCAAATTATTTATGCTCTAGGTCTGTGTCGTGGATCTACTGGTAGTAATACTTCATCGGTGAAGAGGCGGGACATAAGTGACGGCCGGAAGTCATTGAGAAGACAACGGAATTTCAAT
>JAQIYB010000499.1:0-11166 GCA_034699325.1 Oribatida sp. Gr-Ori-00743 | reverse complement strand
ATTCCTATGAAGGAGGACTAGCTGCAAAGCTGAGCAAAAGACCTTGCACACCCCACAACAACTAAATTGAACTGAAAATCTAGAGTTTATATGATTGAGGTATTAATAAAAGGATTTTTAGATCAATGTTTTCGTCTGAGGGTCTCATATAATCACAACATTTAATTATAATTATAATTCATTTCCTGATATTATTTGTGGTCTAATTTCTAAGCATTGAAAGGACTGTGAATCGAGTCATTCATTTCTATTGAATTCTTGCAAACAATGTATGGAAGGAATCAATAAAATCGGTTTCGAAGGCATTGCAAACGTTAGTAAAAATCTGATAATTATTCCTAATATTAAATTACATATCATTGAAGAGAATTAAATTGAATTCTTTTTTTATTACTCCGTTTCTAATGAGACTAAAACCTAAAAGACAACAAAAAACGAGAGAAAATTGAATCAAAAATCAAAGAACTATTTGAAAGCAAATATTTAATTGAAATAAAGAAATTCATTGCATTCAGTAATTAATCAATCATTGAGTAAATCATTAAAAACAAACGAATTAAAGGATAAAAACTCTAAAATTCTTTTCCGACAAAAGTATTTTAAATAATAACCAAAAGTATTATTTCGGTTAAAAAATAAAACGATATTTAAATTGGTTTTACTTTTAGCGCTCGGAGTCTGTCCTAAAGGTTGTCATTTGTCTGCTGTGCGGACTGTACTTCAGTATAGCGAACGCCGTTTACCTAAAAACAAGACATCAAAACGTTTTAATTAGCGATCAATTGGAGACACAAATCAATTAAAAAACAAAACCTTTAAAATTGTTTTGATTTTAAACAATAGCTAATTATTAATACCCTGGTTATAAAAGCAGAGTAAGGGTAGATTTAGTTGACATTTAGAATTGATTTCAAGTTAATCTGAAGGTCAGAGAAGGTTAGTATTTTTCAAACCCCACCCCACAGGAGTCGGAATGTCTGACCATCGACTGAACAAATAATAAAGGGAAAGGGATGTTAAGGGTTGACTTGCCTTGAAGTCGTAATCCATGACAAATGAGGGCACTTGTAATTGTTGTAATGGAATAATGTTCTGGAAAAGAGGAAAGCCATCAAATTTGTCAAAACAATCGTTAGATAATCGAAACAATAGAGAACTGAAAGCAATACAAACCTTAAGATATTCGACACCTCCGACACAGAATAGCTTTTTCTTAAGAATCGATGCGTTGAATGTTGTGAACCACCAAATGATTACTCGACACCAAAGGGACGGATGGATTACATAAAAGGACTTCAGATTTTTCTTGTAGTCATATCCCAGTATATGATAAATGTTTTGGACAAAACCGAGGGAAGGGATGTTTTCCTTTTGGGTTAGACTATGAAAGTATATCACAATATATTCTTTGACGACAATCGGATCCAATAGTGATATGAGAAACATAGCCGTTCTCTCGTTACTCATTGTGAGGGCGTTAAACCTCTTTCCTATCATAACCACAATAGGTCTGCCGACTGAGTCCTCGCCAGATATGTATAGACAGCGAGCGCTCAGGTAATCACTAAAGTCCTCTGTTTTAGACTTTCTTAAGAGCCTTTCGTAGCGGTGTTGGCGTTGGATCTCTTGAGTGACCGGGTCTTTGGATTTGGTTGGATTTGGCCGACGCCGTTGTCTTTTATCTAGGTCGCCGTGCATTTTGGCAAAAGTGGTTTTACCGACCGCTACCGACGAGTCTAAACCACTGGACAGGTCTACACTCTCTTCAATTGTGGTCAAAGTATTTGGTTTTGCAGCGATTCTTATTTCTCGTTCGGGAATAACCGGCTCTCCATTATCTCCGCCGACATCCTGTGGCAGATAATAGAGGGCGTATTCTTCTTCGGGTTCTGATCGCGGAAAATATAACGGCATTAAGAGCTCATATATGCCGACATCCAAGTCATCGACAGCGAAGACAACCAATTCAATCGAATCGATGTGCCGTTCAAGAAATCGTCGGACAACTCTGAGTGCGATGTGTGCGGCCGACTGTCGGGGATAACCCCTACTCTGAGTATTGATTGGACACAACGCTAAAGACTTAAAGCCATTGTCGCGACTGATTTGCAATACTTTTGAATAGCAATTATATAACGCGTTTTCGGCCGCCGTATGATATTTGGCGTTATATTTGGGGCCAACCGTATGAATGACATACCGGGCCGGCAGGTCATAGCCTTTTGATAACTTTACGTCTCCTGTCTTACAGACCCTTAACTTTTCAGTCAAAAAGTTATACAATTCTTGTCCGCCTTTAAACCAATTTATAAAAGTTTAGAGCAATTGGTTTCAAATCAAATGAGAATACCTTTGGAAAGGATTCGTTCGTTTAGAAGCGATCGCTGAAGAGATGGACAATAATTGGATTAATGGTAAGAATTCTGAAATCTACGATAAAAACCTCATTAAAGTGTTCATTAGTTGAGTTAACGATTGCGGTGACACCCAATTGAGTGATGTCTCCGAACCAAAGCGCGACCTTTGAGTTGATATCTCGAGAGTATGGAAACGGACTCTTCTCGTGAATCTTCTCGTCTTTTGCCAATCGGCTCAAGTCTTGTATATCTCTGGCAGATATGTGTGCCCACACTTTTAGCTGATGAGTTTCAATTATCTGCGGCGTCGACGCCACCGAATCCAGGGCTGGCTTTTCCGTGTCTGCCATTTCTTACTCGTCGACAGTCGTAACCAAATTCAGATCCAATTACTTAATAATGAAATAGAGTTTCAATTTAGTGTTTAATCGCAATTTAAGAGACTTTGTTAGTCTGTTAGTCAAAAGTGACAAAACAGTTACAATCAGATAATAACTACAGAAACGACAGCTTCTTATCAATGGTTGAGTCAACGAAGCGATTGTCGAAAGCATTCACTAATTGTTTACTAAACTTATTAAATGTTATCGAATGGGAGTAATAAATGTCTTATCACTTATTTAACAATTTCTTCTCAATTCCAATAAACCACTTGTTTTTGTGTTAAACCCTTTCCGCGAATTAGTCTTATTTCAAATGATTACTATTGAAGAAAAGGTAGACTTATGTAAATAAAAGTGCTATAACTAAATAGGATGTTAACTGAATTATCAAGGCAGATGGTTTTATGCAAACTACACATTTGTGAACATTTCACTGAACTTTTGCAAGTTATGAATAATCAAAGAATGAACAACCCTGGTGAATAGTTCGATAGATTTGGGTCAAGTTGAATTACTCATATATCTTATAAATAAATTATTGCTTTTAATTCATAACCAAATATTTGCCAAATTGTCTTAAGAAGTATTTTTGATCGCGTAGAATTTCGATTAGAGCTAGGTCATTAATAATGACTCATTATTCAAAATATGAAAGGTATTATTGTTTCTTATATATTTCATTTGAAGTAATAGTATGAAAGCATATAAATTCAATATAAACTTGATTATGAAAATCTATCCGTGAATTAGCAGAATATCAAGAATCAATGTATTTCATTTCTAGAATATTCTTGCTCATTTTCTGTCAATTGTGAATTGGCCAATAATAAAGCAAAATTTAATTGCAAGATCAAACTATTGCCTAATTTTAGAAACTCATGTGATTTGAATAATAAGCGAAACTAATAGACAAAGAAATTGATTTTAAAATTGAGTCAATTAAAGTGATGTGCAAATAGTGTCGAAGTAGTGTCAGGAATATTCTGTGCACATGTATTCATAGGTACTTTAAAGTGACACTCATTTATTCATTGCCTGGTTTTAGGCTAAAAGTTGAAATTTGAGACCACTTTAAACGTACTGACAGTCAATCAAATCAATCATTGAATTGAAGGCAGACTTTGTGTTGGCTTTAAATTTATGAATGAATTTGTTTTTCGCACAAAATCTATAGTAATAAAAATGGCGGAACAGAAAACGTGTGACAATAATGACAACAATCAGGTCTTTCTCGACATCACTATCGCCGACGAATACGGTATTAATTGACCACTAATTCCATTGATTTCTAGTTTAGTTTAACCGATAGTTTTATGGATTAGACACTCGTCGGGTGTTTTGTTTTCTCTTAAGTGTCAAACAGTTTGTTGTCTTCACTGACGACTAATTTGATTGTTTTTAATTAATTAATCCCTCGTTTTGTCCGACAGTCGGCCGAATAGTGATTGAATTGTTCAAAAATGTGGCGCCGAAGACCTGCGAAAACTTCCGGGCTTTATGTACGGGAGAAATGGGTGTCGGCTCAAAGGGAAAGCCTCTTCACTACAAGGGATGCATTTTTCACAGAGGTATTCACCGTTCGATTGGTTACCGATTCATGTTTTGCTAACTTAAGAGCACTTAATCTTTCAGTGATTCGCCAATTTATGGTACAGTCGGGAGACTTCACTCATTTCAATGGCAGCGGAGGTCAGAGTATTTACGGCGATAAGTTTGAGGACGAAACCTTCCAACTAAAGGTCTGTCCTCTCCTTTCAGTTGAGTTTCGATGAACTAAACATTTTGTCCATTGATAGCACGATAAACTGGGTCTATTAAGTATGGCCAATGCGGGCGCAAACACAAACGGCTCCCAATTCTTCATTACAACAGCGCCGACCCCTCATTTGGATGGCAAACATGTGGTGTTTGGTGAAGTGATCCGAGGTATGATGGTTGTCAACCACTTGGAAAACGTGCGCATTGGTGCCAATGATCTTCCCATTGATGTAAATCACTGTTTGCCATAAAATTGAAGTTTAATTGTAATTGTCGTCAATTGTTGACAGAAATGTGTGATTTCCAATTGTGGCGAATTTAAGCAGGGTGATCAATTCGTCATTTGCGAGAATGACGGCACAGAAGACGTCTTTCCCTCGTTTCCTGAAGACACGGATTTTGATTTCACTCAGGTTTGCAATCATTTGTTTATTTACTTTCAGTTCTAAAGAATTGTCGGAACCGACAGATCGACGATATTCTGAAAGTCGGCGAAAGTATTAAAAGTTCGGGAAATGTTTACTTCAAAACCGAAGACTTTGTTAACGCGAACCGAAAGTATAAGAAAGCGTTACGTTATTTGAATAAACTTCACGACAATGACCTCAATGACGAAACTGAGAAGAGGGTCCTCTCTCAAGAGCTGCCCTGTCTTCTTAACAGGTATTTCCTTTGACTCAATCGCTTTGCTTTTAATCATCGGTTTGTATGTCAGCGCTGCCTGTCTTTTACGGCTTAAACGATATGACGCGGCCCTCGAAGTATTGAATGAATCGCTGGACATCGCACCCGATAGCGCCAAAGCTCTTTATAGGAGAGGACAGGCATTTCATGGGAAACGGGAATATGAGAAGAGTTTGGGAGACCTACAAAAAGCACAAAATCTGGCGCCGAATGACAAAGCAATCACTTCAGAGTTGGCTGCAGTCAAAGGGGAAATACAGGCTTACAAAGCCAAGGAACGGAAGGCCTACTCCAAGATGTTCTCATGAGTTGTGTGAAACTGTCTGAAGTACAGTGTATTATATCCGAGAAGTGCAACACTTTCTGTAAATAAAAGGCAACAAAACGTTGAAAGTCATGTGAATCCGAAATACGATTTTTTTGTGTCATCAAAATTCTGAGTCAACTCTGGGTCTGATTTGACGTCCATTTCGATTGACTCACGAATAGAGTCGTTGTCTCTGATGTAAAGCCATTTGTTTTCCACAATTTCCTTGAGTTTTAGAGGAAATGTCGTTCCGGTTATGAGAATTGTTTTATATATTCTGTAGTTTTCGTTAATTTAATTAATAAAACCATTTTTCCATTCGTTTAATGAGAGTCTAAAAATCCAAATAATTGTAAATTAACTTAAATTAAATTCAAAATTAAATATATTTTAACGGAAATTGTCTTTAATTTTAGTCATAATTATTAAAAGAATGAAAAGTTTATCGAATTCTGTGTTTTCTTTAATTTTATTCAATTTATTAGTGTTTTTGTTAATTAATTTTATTGAATCGAAACGAGTCTTAAATCGATCGAAAAGATTAGACGATTCAACAAAACAGGAATTCCTTACCATTGAATCTGAAGACATGATTCCAGGTATTGTCTCCTCTAAACAAATTATCTTTGATTTCCACTTAATTCTGAATAATTGATCATGGTCAATGCTGATAACTCAGAATTTAGCTTTCTAATTAATTTGAGATAAATTAGCTAGCTAAATAAAGTTTGTAATAAGTAAGAGATTATTCGTTTTTTGCTTATATTAAAAGTATGCAAAGTATGCAAGGTGAACTAAATTGGTGCTCATAATTCATTAGAGCTAGTCACTTTCTTTTCCGTTCTCTTCAACAAGGAAATGCTTTTAAAATTGCAAGTTGAAACTGAAAGTGACACATGTGCTCGGATAGTGACAAAAGATAACATTTCATTAGAATTCCTGCACATTTTTTCTAATATTCTATCAAACAGTTCATTGAATTCAATGTAAACGACTTTAAACTCATATTTGAGTTGACTTTGAGAGTGAATAACAAAAAATAGATGAAAAGAGATTTCCTTCCTTTGAAATCACATTAATTATTCATTGATCGCAACAGAAGAGACTCTCTGTTCCCGAAATTTCAAAAAGGAGTCCAATTCGTTGCATCGGTTGTCGTTATGCCGACCGCCGCGAAAGCGTTTGGTTGCCCTCAAAATGCCGTCAAAGTATTATATGCCGGGTGTATATCATCGGCCAAACAGCTATGAAGTGGACAGATGTGATGGTGTGTGTCAACACCCAAACCACAAATGCCTACCCATTGAAAAGGAGATGATAGAAGTTCCCGTCACATCTGATTTTGTGAGTCAAACACTTTAATCACTCAAATGTTTGAAACAATTGTTGGCACAGATTTACGGCCACTTAACGAGAGGCCGAATCGGGTCAGTCAGCGCACCGACAGAGAAGTGTATGCGCGTTAAGATTGAGAAACACATTATGTGTGGCTGTCAGTGCGTTATGACTGCACAGAATTGCAATGAAAAACAGGTCTTTTCCAACGACAGGTGCGCCTGTGAGTGCGCCGACATGTCTAAGGCCAGAACCTGTGCTGAGAACAACCGAATGTGGTCTAACGAAAAGTGTGACTGCGTTTGTTCGCCAACTATTTCAAGAGACTGTTCCTCGGGTGCTATGTTTGACGAGGAAAACTGCAGGTAAGCCTTTACCTGTGCTTATAATTGAATAGACTAAAGGAGTGTCTCCTCTATTAACAGATGCGTTCAAATAAACGGGTGATTAATAAATTTATTTGCATTTAATAATTAATAAAACATTTGTTAATTAATTTCAATGTATTTATAAAACTCTAATTTCTATCAAAAATTGATTAATAATTAAAAATAAAAGCATTGAATATAAAAGAAATTTTAAAAATTATAAACATTTGAAGTGATTTCGAAAAAATACTCTTAAATTCAATGACAATGATATGAAAAATGGCTTTTATTTAAAGTTATCTTAAATTGTGAGCACTTATGTCATGAGTTGTTGTTATTGAGTAAGAGTTACGCGAATTACTCCCATATTAAGCATTTCATACCTGGTTTTGAATTAAGCATCAAGTTAAAATCAATGACAAACAATTAAACGCTTACTGTAAGCCCTTTTGCTTCAAATAGAGAATGACTGAGGGTTTGATGATTCCCCTAATGCCTGTCGTCGCTCCATAACCAGTGATTATATCAATGATGAGCTTTCGTTTTCCCGAAGTTCTCTTCAATTCATCGGACTTTCGCCTCAAATATTCGGCTAAAATAGAGTTCACTTCCTTTATGTGAAGTCCGTGTAAATCGAGTTCATTAGAGTTTGCGCTTAAATTATATACAAATTAATTAAAATTCAATTAAAATAATAATTATTTCAAACCTATCGCTGAGTATTGCGTCCACTATTTCAGTGCTGAGTCTATCGACTTCCCGGGCAATAGAGAAGCCTTCGTCCCCATAGAAGGAGGCCACCGCATACATCCTCCTTTGATAAGCTAGTTTGGCCTTATCATGGTATTCCTTCTTCTTTTCCAAGAAGGAATTCATTTTCAAGAGCACTGCTTTTATATCGATCTTCTTGCGGACCGGTTTCGAAGGGGATGCCGCACGACTGGAACCACTCATAGGTGAGCCTAAGTTCTCTTCGGCCAAAAGTACTTCAGTTTCTCTACTGAAGTCATCGTTTAATCCCAAAGAGTTGTCCAAAACGCCCAGAGTTTTACCCAAACAACAACTAAATAGGAATTTGATATTAATTTTAAATAAACTTTATTTCAATCGAAAACAGAAAACAAATTAAATTTAAACTCAAAATACTCTGAACTTCTAATCATAAATCTATTAGTCTTTGGCAACGAATCCATGTCTTTAACTCTTTAATTATCTGAAATGATTGATAGTAAGGAATGACTCCAATAAGTCTATCGTTTGGTAACAAATAATAAGATCTCAAATGACTAGACTTTAATCGTTAAATCAATTTCCTTCAAAAGCGAAGCAATTAATTAAATTTAAAGTATTTAAAGAGACGTAAGACTCACTTATTTGACTCGAAAATAGTATCCAGGAAACTCGTGTCCGCTCCCGGGTAACGCTGATACAATTGATCTCTCTTCAATTTGGTAGAAAACAACTCTTTAACCATTTGTCTCTTCGTAGGATTTAAGGCATCGGCGGCTAAACTTTGGTCGTATTCCTGACGACTGAGTTCTTTTGCCATTTCTAAGTCCATTATTTCTTGTAATTCACTTTTGGGAGCGTTTTCTTCCAACGCTAATGTCTTCTTCGGCTTATCTTTCGTTCCGTTTTTGTTTTTATGATTATTAATACTTTGAGTTTTGTCTGAGCTTTGATTCAATGGCTTCTGATTTAATGATTTCTTCCAATTGTGGTGAAGAAGTCGTGCGACGCCGTGACTCAGAGTAATAGTCAGGTCGTCTTCGGTTAAAGAATCGGTGAGACATCCGAAATGGGACTGTAATTGTGCTGCGAGTAAGGGGTCGAGAGTGAGCTCAAATTTCGGTTCGTCAGAGCCTTTCGGGTCAGAAATAATTTCAAACGGTTCCTCCTCTTCGGTTGAAATCGATTCAGAATCAATTTCGGGACTACTAACTGAGGGTTCGGTACTAATTGGCATTTGCTCTAAATCTCCGACTTCGAAGTGATTGTCGTTCAGTTCACTCAACAATTTTTCGGCCCATTTATTGTCTTCAAGACATGCGTCCAGTATTTCATTCAAATGGCTGTCCTCTGCTTTAGGAAACTTCTGCTTCAAAGTATTAAGTTTTTGGTCACGGGTCAAATCATTGGGTATATCACTGGTGAACGTCCCCTTATGGAGCGTTACTTTCAATAGATTGCGAAACGCATACACTTTAGTCTCAATCGGCTTCTCTTCAAAGCCTTTGCTATTTGTTTCGAGTCCTTCATTGGAGTCTTCGTTGGACTGCTTTAACTCGAGAAGAGCCCAATCGAGACGTTCGGTCTGTGTTTGTCGGGTATAACAAACAATACTGTCTTCTGTCTGATTGGCATTAGAATTGTTTGATTCGTCGACAGGAAAGGCAGGGAATTCCCATTCGGACTTTCGAACGCCAACTAAACTAAACTTTTTAAGTTTACTGTTAGGGGTTTCCTGTCTATTGCCGTTTGATTCAGGCTTTGCATTATTGGACTCATCAATGAACTCATCCCAGGGATCAGAAAACGCGGTTTCGTTTTTAGTCTCTTCAATGACTTCGACTTTGAGCTCATCTCTTGATTTGCGTTCTCTTTGAGGCTTTGCATCCGTTTCCAGAATCACTTTAATATCAGTTTTGATTCCATTGATACCACTTCCGGAAGGTTTGTGACCATCATTACATTCTTCAACTACTGGTTGAGTGGTTTGTGCGTATGTGAACTCATCATCCCTGTCCCATCCTGTGTCTTGACTGATACAACTGCTACCATCTGATGCGTTGACTGAAGAACAGTCTTCGCTGTCAGCACTTCTTTGGTTGAGAGCCAGCAATAGATCGATGTCTATCTGGTTTTCAGTGAGGGGAGAGGTCGGTTCGGTCGATGATGGCGATGAAGAGCTCTCCTTTTGAGTGTTATCTGTCATGACTTCTATTTGTGCGGATACTGACGTTTGTGAAGAATGTGGTGACTCTGCATAATCGCTATTATTGGAAGCACAGGCGGCCGAAGACATGGCCGCCAAAGGACTACTACTCGACCGCAAAATAATTTGCTTCAAACCATTCGTCGAAATCATATTTTTATTGATCTTTTCGTCGGAATTAGACTTTTGAAGGAATTGATTGTTTGTAATGTTTAGACCACTAATCATGTCATCGACGGCCACCTTCTCAAAGCGCTCCGCCATAAATGCAATCTTATCTTTTGGCACCCGATGGACCGTACGTTTGGAACACTCCTTAGCACTTCTGGCCCACGGAGTGTCCGGTTCGACAAAAAATATTTGATAGCCATAACCATATCCCAAGTGTACGTATGGCTTCATTTCCCAGCCCTCGAGGTTTGTGTTGTCAATGATAATCGGGGTCTTTCCACTTTTCATTTGAGAGCGCGCTCTGTTTTGATTCCACTCGTGAGCTAATGGCAGTTGAGCAGGATCAAATATGTAAATCCTATTCTTCAAAAAATAATCGTCTGTACTAAGGATTACCCCTTTGGAGGAACCGCATAATACATTGGCTAAAGTAGTTTTGCCACTTCCCGGAAGTCCTCTCATCATAACTAATACTTTCTGGTTGTCACGAATCAAACTCTTTATTCTGTCCCTCTGTTCGGCGGCAAAGCTTTTTGGTTTAGGTTTCGGCAAATGACTAGAGTTTTGACGAGTGTTGAATGTGGGCGGAGGCGTGGCTTTCGGCGAAAATAAGTTTGCAAACGGCATCACCACATTCAGAGCTGACTTATGATTGGTCTTTGCATTGACCGGCAGTTTATTGAGCACTTCTACGTTAGGATCAGTTGTACTTCTGGTCAAATACTCCGTATTGGAATTTGTACTCATGTTTATGGGGAACTCGAATAAATAATTAGGCACTTCTTCGATCGGTTGAGTCATTTGCAAAGACGACAGACTATTACTGCTATCAAACATCTCCAGAAGCTTTTCGGAGGTCTGTTCCGCT
>JAQIYB010000498.1:0-11174 GCA_034699325.1 Oribatida sp. Gr-Ori-00743 | reverse complement strand
GCTATAAACCCATTATTATTATAGTTTTAAACTAGTAAGTTTGTTTAGCTTGGTAATGTTTAAATTGCCTTGCTTATCTTTCTTATGTATTAAAAAAATTAAAGAAAATGAAGAGTTCAAATATCTTACCAGGAATATCACTTCTGACACTTTGTGGTTGACCCGCCTCAATTAGAAGTACAGTTTTGTCGGATAATTCTGAAAGCCTTGAAGCTACAACAGAACCAGCCGTTCCTCCGCCCACCACAATAAAATCATATTTGCCGTACCACTCGTTTCTTGAATTTAGCAAATCGTGACTTATCTGTCGTTCCTTAATAATCGCCAAAATGGCGAATACCATCTTTTGTAATAAAAGCATTATCTTGGTCAATCTATAGTAGATGAGTTGAGAGCCCAAATATCAAAATTATACTTTCACCTATTACAACTAATAGAACCATTTATGCTCAGATTACAACATAAGCCAGGTGTTTTATGCCACAAATGTGAAAAAACGTTTCCCATATTAAGCAAATTGTGACTAACCTGTGGTTCCCTAATAATTGCCAGGATGGCAAACACTATATGGTGTAATGAAAACATTATCTTGGTCAAATTTTATTAAAAGTGTTGAAAACTTACGAATTATGTCAATGATTGTATGGATTTCCGTCCTTTTTGTTAACAATAAAATTTTATTAAAACAATGCTTGGTGAATTTTTAATTAACAATTAAATCAAAGTATGTAATATTGGATTTACAAATAAAAATCTTTTGAGACCACCTCGATCAAATAATTAATTTTAATAGAATTTTGGTATAATAAATATATTTAAATAATAAAATTACAGTTTGAAATACAAATTCTTTTTATAAAACTAAACTATTACATTTTATAAATAAATTATTTTAACTAGGAAATATGTTTCGGTTGCTAACTCAATTTAGAACAACCTAACCAAATCTAACTCAAGTTAACACAACTAAAGCATTATTTGATTAAAAATAATGTTTGCTAATTTAATTATATTTATAATCTAGGTCTATGTTTGTCAATGCACAATATAAATAATATTTTATTACAAAAATAAAATTTAATTAAAAAGTTACAGTTTTTAAATAAATCTTATCTTGTTAACAAATTTAATTAAGACCATCTGCATATTTATTTGTTTTTATGGCAATTCCGTGGTCTTCCTTGATCATGTCGGCCCCATATTCTCCAATCATTATGGCAATAGCGGTGGTCTGGTCAGAGGTAAGGGGTAAAATGCTAGAGTCTATTACTCGAAGCGAGGAAACACCAAACACTCTCAGTCTTTGATCCACTACCGCCTCATAATCGTTGGCCAAACCTATTCGACACCCACCCGTCGGAAGCACATAAACGCTATTTGTCTGAAGAATGCAACGTATGTATGAGTCACAGAATTTGTGGTCAGCACATTGACTGCAGCCGGGGATCGGGTTCTTAAAGATTTCTATTACTTTACTCATGACTGGACTTTCAGCTATTTTCAATGTCAGCTTAACTGTCTTAACAAGATCATTTAAATCTTGTTCATTACAAAAGTAGCATGGTTCTATAATAGGGTACTGATGAGGGTCTTTTAAAGCCAATCGAATTGTGCCTGATTTTTGGGGACGAGCAATCTGAGCTGAAACATCCAAAAAGGTTCGGTTGAGATATGGTCTGTAATATTGTCTCCACTCCTCTTTGAGTTTATAGTTTTTGACCATTTCCTCCAAATTAGTTCCTAAATATAGGATTCTTATTAAAAATGAACCATTGCTTAGTTGGGGACGACCACGATAGGGTACTTCTTTAAAATGTGTAGTTCCGGAGGCTTTGTAGGCTAACGGTCCGCCCTTTTTGACAAAGTATTCGTAAAAGTTTTCTAAAGTTTTTATCGGTTTTTCAACCAATGATTGATCTTTGATATCGTATTGTAAAGAAATAGCCATTAAATATTGGAATATCCCGACATTCCTGTCTGATATGACGGGAATGCTATGACTTTGCAAGTGGTGTTTGGGTCCAACACCCGACAGCATCAATAGGTGTGGACTGCCTGGAGATCCGGCACAGATTATGACTTCACTTCTTGCAAATGCATACGAGTATTGGTTATTCCTAAAGAACTGAACTCCAATCGCGCGGTTCTTCTCATTGAACAGAATTTTTGTAACCAACGTTTGGCCCAAAATATGTAAATTTTTTCTGTGACTCCTTTCTAGGAATACCAACGACGCTGACTGTCGGACACCATCTTTGATATTAGTCTGCATTATTGTTGAGCCAATAGGCTGTCTTCCATCAGGGTGAGTTATCGAATAACCCAATTCAACCGAAGCATTTAGATAAGCTTTGAGAATAGGGTCGGGCTCTGGAGTGATGAGAGTTAATGGTCCTCCTTTTGTGTGAACAGTCGGGTCCTTTTCAATCAAACTCTGGTCGGTATTGTTCTCTGATTTCAAAAAATAGGGCAAAACGTCTGAATAATTCCAATTCGGAACTCCCGTCAATTCTGTCCAATAGTCGTAATATTCTGGGCTCTCCCGATAGTAATTCATACTGTTATGCATCGAACAGCCACCGAATGCCTTTCCTCGTGATGTGTGGTCTCTGTTGCCAATAAACCCTTGGAATGCATACTTTTGTGGCACAATTGTATAATTCCAGTCCAGGGGTGTGGCGGTTAACTCTGATTTCAATTCTATAAAACCATTATTATAATAGTTTTATCAAGATAAGATATTATAAGAAAATTACCTTTCCCCTTTTACATTTGTATTAAAAAAATTAAGGAAAGATAACTGTCGAGTTCATAACTTACCAGGGATATCACTTCTGACACTTTGTTGCTGACCCGCCTCAATTAAAAGTACAGTTTTGTCGGATACCTCTGAAAGTCTTGAGGCCACAACAGAACCAGCCGTTCCTCCGCCCACCACAATGAAATCATATTTGCCGTACCACTCATTTCTTGTAATCAGCGAATCGTGACTTATCTGTCGTTCCCTAATAATCGCCAAAATGGCGAATACCATTTGTTGTAATAAAATCATTGTCCAGGTTAATTCTTATGATATTAGGCAAAAGAGAAAGAACTAAATATAATCCTTTGACGTATTGGACTATTAGAACCATTTGAAAAAAATTAACCTAGTTGATTCCGTCATAAAACATGTGTTTTCTTCACAAATGGCAATAATTTGTTTTAGTTTAGGTCAAAATAAAACTTTTATAAGATTAGCTTGGATATTTTATTTGCTAAATGTCTCAGAAACATTTTTTTAAAAGCTGTATGCTAGATAATTTTATTAAATAATATATTTAATTAAATCAAACTTTTTAAACTTGGTTATACTCTATATTTGAATTTTATCTCTAAATCTATTATTTTCTAATTTGGAAAATTTTTATAATTTATTTAATTCTTAAAAATAAAAACATTTCTAAAAATATAATCAAAATTAAATCAAAATTAATTTTAACTTACAATTATGAATAAAGTCATCTTGCTTTAATTTATTAAAAGTTTTGTTTGATTTTCTATTTAATACAAAGTTTTGTAAAAACTGTAACTTTTTCACTAAATATGACTATTAATTGAATCTATCTTTTAATAACCAAATTTTTTGCTCACAGTCTGAGTGGCGCAGAGATAACGTCAGCGCTCAACTCATCTGAGTTAAGCAGTGTCGAGGAAGGTTACTTCTCTAAAGGGAGACCACTTGGGGTAACTCATCTCAGGTCGACTTTTTTTTACTAAAAGATTTTCAAAAGAATTGTTTTTTATTATTTTTAAGCAGATCTAAATGAAATATTAGGAACTAGGTAATTTAAGATTAGAAAAATTTAAAATTACATTAAATAAATGAATTTGTATTTTATTGAGTTTAAAAACTGTAATTTCTGTTGCAAGTAAACTTTAAATACATCATCAAGCAATTAAATTAATTTCGGAATCTCTGATTCTGACACTTTTATAAATCTTATATGACTAAAATGATCATGAACATTTGGAGATCCTAAAAGAAAAGTAAAATTCACATTGTTAAATTAATTTGAAGTTTTGTGAATTGTGAAGTTAAAGTTAACCAAACTAAAGCATTATTTAATTAAAAATTTAGCTTAGAATAATGTTTGCTGGTTTAATTATATTTATAATCTAGGTCTATGTTTGTCAATGCACAATATAAATAATATTTTATTACAGAAATAAGATTTAATTAAAAAGTTACAGTTTTTAAATAAATCTTATCTTGTTAACAAATTTAATTAAGACCATCTGCATGTTTATTTGTTTTTATGGCAATTCCGTAGTCTTCCTTGATCATGTCGGCCCCATATTCTCCAATCATTATCGCAATAGCGTTGGTCTGGTCAGAGTTAACTGGTATAATGCTAGAGTCTATTACTCGAAGCGAGGAAACACCAAACACTTTCAGTCTTTGATCGACTACCGCCTCGTAATCATTGGCCAAACCTATTCGACACCCACCCGTTGGATACACATAAACGGTATTTGTCTGAAGAATGCAACGTATGTATGAGTCACAGAATTTGTGGTCAGCACATGGACTGCAGCCGGGAATCGGGTTCTTAAAGATTTCTATTACTTTACTCATGACTGGACTTTCAGATATTTTCAATGTCAGCTTAACTGTCTTAACAAGATCATTTAAATCTTGTTCATTACAAAAGTAGCATGGTTCTATAATAGGATACTGATGAGGGTCTTTTGAAGCCAAACGAAATGTTCCTGATCCTTGGGGACGAGCAATTATCGACAAAACCTGGAAAGCGGTTCGGTTGAGGTATGGTCTGTAGTATTGTCTCCACTCCTCTTTGAGTTTATAGTTTTTGACCAACTTTTCCAAATCAGTTCCTAAATATGAGATTCTTACTAAAAATAAACCATTGCTTAGTTGAGGACGACCACGAAAGGGTACTTCTTTAAAATGTGTAGTTCCTGAGGCTTTGTAGGCTAACGGTCCGCCCTTTTTGACAAAGTATTTGTAAAAGTTTTCTAAAGTTTTTATCGGTTTTTCAACCAATAATTGGTCTTTGATGTCGTAGTTTAAGGAAATAGCCATTACATATTGGAATATCCCGACATTCCTGTCTGATATAACGGGTATATTATGGCTGTGCAAATGGTGTTTGGGTCCAACACCCGACAGCATCAATAGGTGTGGACTGCCAGGAGATCCGGCACAGATTATGACTTCACTTCTTGCAAATGCATAAGAGTATTGGTAATTCCTAAAGAACTGGACTCCAATCGCGCGGTTCTTCTCATTGAACAGAATTTTTGTAACTAACGTTTGGCCCAAAATATGTAAATTTTTTCTGTGACCCCTTTCTAGGAATACCAAAGACGCTGACTGTCGGACACCATCTTTTATATTAGTCTGCATTATTGTTGAGCCAAACGGCTGTCTTCCATCAGGGTGAGTTATCGGATATCCCATTTCAACCGAAGCATTTAGATAGGCTTTGAGAATAGGGTCTGGTTCTTGTGTAATGATAGTTAATGGTCCTCCTGTTCTGTGAACAGTCGGGTCTTTTTCAATCAAATTCTGGTCGGTATTGTTCTCTGATTTTAAAAAATAAGGCAAAACGTGTGAATAATTCCAATTCGGAACTCCCGTCAATTCTGTCCAATAGTCGTAATATTCTGGGTTTTCTCGATAGTAATTCATACTGTTATGTATCGAACAGCCACCGAATGCCTTTCCTCGTGAACTGTTGTCTCTGTTGCCAACAAACCCTTGGAATGCATACTTTTGTGGCACAATTGTATAATTCCAGTCCAGGGGTGTGGCGGTTAACTCATATTCCAATGCTATAAAACCATTATTATAATAGTTTTAAACTAGTAGTTTATCAAGTTAAGATATTATAAGAAAATTACATTTCACCTCTTACATTTGTATTAAAAAAATTAAGGGAAGGAATGGGTTGAGTTAAAAATACTTACCAGGGATATCACTTCTGACACTTTGTTGCTGACCCGCCTCAATTAGAAGTACCATTTTGTCGGGTATCTCTGAAAGTCTTGAGGCCACAACAGAGCCAGCCGTTCCTCCGCCCACCACAATAAAATCATATTTGCCGTACCACTCGTTTCTTGTATTCAGCGAATCGTGACTTATCTGTCGTTCCCTAATAATCGCCAAAATGGCGAATACCATTTGTTGTAATAAAAGCATTGTCCAGGTTAATTCTTATGATATTAAGCGATAGAGATATAAACTAAATATAATCCTTTGACGTACTTATAAAACCATTTGAAAAAAATTAACCTAGATGATTTCGTCATAAAACATGTTTTTTTAGTACAAATGGCAATAATTTTATTGAGTTTAGTTTAATATAACACTTTTATAAGATTATCTAGAATATTTTATTTGATAGTGGGTTCAAAGACATATTTTTAAAAACTGTAACCTAGATTATTTTACTGAATGATATACTCAATCAAATTGAAGTTTTAAAGTTGGAACAGAAATTATCTGATCTTAGTAATTTCACTCTTTTATCTGTAAATCAATTATTATTTTTTAAGTTAATAAAAAATTTTAACTAAAAATATAAATTTATTTGAAAAAACATTTTATTTAATTTAACCGGGTTCATTAAGAAAATAATTTATATTTAGCTGGCTGCAATAATAATTTCAGATTCTTAACAAAATAATTTATAATAAAATAAAATTTAATTTAATTAAAATATTATAATTAAAATTTGTTGATAAAAATTTAAACTAGATAAAATTTAAATAAAACAAAATATTTATTTACAGCCAAACTATAAGCCTTAATCATGATACATTTTAATTATGCCGGCCCCATAAAATATTTGTTGAAATTTAATCTAATCTAATATTAATTTTGTAATTATTCAATAAAAATAAAATTTCTGAATATATTAGATTTAAATTCTTTTTAATAAACATTTAGGGGTGTGGTTTAATCGACGAAATTATATACTACATTGCTTACGCAAAGTAGTGAAAAATATAAAAAAAATTAATTAAGACTATCTTCATATTTATTTAGTTTGTTTTGATGGCAATTCCGTAGTCATCCTTGATCATGTCGGCCCCATATTCTCCAATCATTATGGCAATAGCGGTGGTCTGGTCAGAGTTGAGGGGCAAAATGCTAGAGTCTATTACTCGAAGAGAGGAAACACCAAACACTCTCAGTCTTTGATCGACTATCGCCGCGTAATCATTGGGCAAACCTATACGACACCCACCCGTTGGATACACATTACCGGTATTTGTCTGAAGAATGCAACGTATATATGAGTCACAGAATTTGTGTTCAGCACATGGACTGCAGCCGGGGATCGGGTTCTTAAAGATTTTTAGTACTTTCCTCATAACTGGACTTTCAGTTATTTTCAATGTAAGCTTAATTGTCTTAACAAGATCATTTAAATCTTGTTCATTACAAAAGTAGCATGGATCTATATTAGGATACTGATGAGGGTCTTTTGAAACCAATCGAATTGTGCCTGATCCTTGGGGACGAGCAATCAGAGGTAAGACATACAAAATGCTTCGGTTTAGGTATGGTCTGTAGTATTGTCTCCACTCCTCTTTGAGTTTATAGTTTTTGACCAACTTTTCCAAATCAGTTCCTAAATATAAGATTCTTACCAAAAATAAACCATTGCTTAGTTGGGGACGACCACGATAAGGTACTTGTTTAAAATGTGTAGTTCCTGTGGCTTTGTAGGCTAACGGTCCGCCCTTTTTGACAAAGTATTCGTAAAAGTTTTCTAAAGTTTTTATCGGTTTTTCAACCAATGATTGGTCTTTGATATCGTAGTCTAAAGAAATTTCCATTACATAGTGGAATATCCCGACATTCCTGTCTGATATGACGGGTATGTTATGACTTTGCAAGTGGTGTTTAGGTCCAACACCCGACAGCATCAATAGGTGTGCACTGCCAGGAGATCCAGCACTGATTATGACCTCAATTCTGGCCAAAACAGTATAGTATTTGTTGTTTCTATAGAACTGGACTCCAATCGCGCGGTTCTTCTCATTGAACAGAATTTTTGTAACCAAAGTTTGGCCCAAAATATGTAAATTTTTTCTGTGACTCCTTTCTAGGAATACCAAAGACATTGACTGTCGGACACCATCTTTGATATTAGTCTGCATTATTGTTGTTCCAAACGGCTGTCTTCCATCAGGATGAGTTATCGGATAATCCATTTCAACCGAAGCATTTAGATAGGCTTTGAGAATAGGGTCTGGATCTTGGGTGACGATAGTTAGTGGTCCTCCTGTTCTGTGAACAGTTGGGTCCTTTTCAATCAAACTCTGGTCGGTATTATTCTCTGATTTTAAAAAATAGGGCAAAACGTGTGAATAATTCCAATTCGGAACTCCCGTCAATTCTGTCCAATAGTCGTAATATTCTGGGCTCTCCCGATAGTAATTCATACTGTTATGCATTGAACAGCCACCGAATGCCTTTCCTCGTGAAGTGGTGTCTCTGTTGCCAATAAATCCTTGAAAGGCATACCTTTGTGGCACAATTGTATAATTCCAGTCCAGGGATGTGCTTGTTAACTCTGAATCCAAAGCTATAAAACTATTATTATTATAGTTTTAAACTAATAGTGGTTTATCAAGGTAAGATATTATAAGAAAATTATAATTCCCCTTTTACATTTATATTAATAAATTAAGGAAAGGGAACTGTCGAGTTCATAACTTACCAGGGATATCACTTCTGACACTTTGTTGCTGACCCGCTTCAATTAAAAGTACAGTTTTGTGGGATACCTCCGAAAGTCTTGAGGCCACCACAGAGCCAGCCGTTCCTCCGCCCACCACAATGAAATCATATTTGCCGTACCACTCGTTTCTTGTATTCAGCGAATCGTGACTTATCTGTCGTTCCTTAATAATTGCCAAAATAGCGAATACCATTTGTTGTAATGAAAGCATTGTCCAGGTTAATTTTTCTGATGTTTTGCAAAAGAGAAAAAACTAAATACAATCATTTGACGTACTAGAACCATTTGAAAAAAATTATCCTAGTTGATTCCGTCACAAAACGTGTGTTTTCTTCACAAATGGCAATAATTTTAATTTGTTTGAGTTTAGGTTAATATTACACTTTTCTAAGATTAGCTTGGCAGGGAATAACCATAGCCATACCTATTTATTCCCTACCAAGCTAATCTTATAAGAGTACAAAAATGACCAAGACAGTAGTTGCACACAATAAGAACTTGGCAAACATTTTAGTGTTTTAAAACTTATTGAGAAAAAACTGAATGAATGGCAGTTCAACAGTTTATATACAATTTTTTTCTCAGGAAGAAATTTCTATTCTGTGCTCTCTCAATAGCACTGTCAGGTTCAGATCTTAAAATTATGTTAATAAAGGAAACTATAATAATAAAAGAAATTCAAAGTTAGCAAGATAATATTTTTTTTAAAAAGTTAAGCATCTCATTTTAATGAAGGTAAGAACTGTTTATGCTGTGCACCAATGCTTTACTCACTCATTATTTCAATTAACACTAAATTATTTTGTATTTTCTGAACTGATATACAAATGAATGTAATGTTTAAACAAATTAGTTATTAAAATACAGACAATATTTACATAAATATTAGAATAAATTCATTTCACACACAAAGAGGTAAACAAATGACAACACATGTAATACACACAACAATTAACACAATTAAGACATAAATGTTTCAGGTGTTGACAAGATTAAAAATTTTGATAAAACTCTTTTACTCTTGTACACAACAAATCCTTTTCAAACTTTAGTTAAATAATTGTTCTTGATAAATTATTGAATTCTATTATCTTTTGTAGCCATTCATATAACCCAGACCAAAATTGTTATAACCATTTATGTAATTATTTGCTCTATTGATCTATGTACATTCTGGGAGATATAGTCTGGCATATAAACAGGCTCAGCTACCGGTATATAACCCTGGTCATTTATGGGATACGATAGAGACATCTGTTCTCTCTGCTCCATCTTTGTATCCTTGCATTTGTTGTGTCCGTCCAATAAGATTCTGTTTAAAGAATTCAATTGATTCTGACCCAGGTGACATTTTTACTCACAATTCAGAGCCATGCCTTTTATGACCAGTTTTAATAATTGTAGGATCTTGGCCACATTTGTGCTTTTTACGAATCATTACGCTGTTTCAATTTAAAGTTAGCTTGCTGATGAAAAGTTTTTAATTTTGAATGTTTTTTTCATAAATTAATTTAAACTTGATAAAATTTATATAAAACAAAATATTTATTTACAGCTTTAATAGTTAAATATTAAATGTAATAGTTTTGCAATAATAGACTAGGTCTATTTAGAATGCAATAATCTAGTAAACTGTAATAAAGATTGTTAAAGTAAATAGATTACTCAATCAAATTTAACTATTAAAATTCGGAATACAACCCTACAACCCTAATTCATTTTAAAATATCAATTACAAATTGAGCTTGCTCATATTACAATCTTTTTATTATCTTGATAAAAATATTTTAAATAGTTCAGATTGGTTTTATAAATTCTCATTTCAAGGACATTCAGCACATCATGTTCATCATTACCTAGTATAAATGCTTAGGTTTAATTACAGTTTTATTCTAATTTTAACAAGCTAATTAAATAAGTTAAAATTTTGGACAACTTTTTCATATCATTTTTATAAAATTCCGTAATCCTCCTTGATCATATCAGCGCCATATTCAGCGGCCATTAATGTAATGGTTGCGGTCTGGTCAGAGTTAACGGGCAAAATGCTAGCGTCTATTACTCGAAGAGAGGAAACACCGAATACTCTCAGTCTTTGATCGACTATCGCCTTGTAATCATTGGCCAAACCTATACGACACCCACCCGTTGAATACACAACACCGGTGTTCGTCCTAATAATACAGCGTATGTATGAGTCACAGAAATAGTTGTCAGCACATGGACTGCAGCCGGGGATCGGGTTCTTAAAGATTTTTATCAATTTACTTATGGCTGTACTTTGAACTATCTTTAAAGACAACTTAACTGTCTTAACAAGATCATTTAAATCCTGGTAATTACAAAAGTAGCATGGGTCAATAATTGGATATTGATGAGGGTCTTTTGAACGCAATCTAATAGTGCCAGTTCCTT
>JAQIYB010000497.1:0-11185 GCA_034699325.1 Oribatida sp. Gr-Ori-00743 | reverse complement strand
GAAGTTCAAATATTAGGGATGAAACAATTTTCAATCATGTAAAACTCAATATAATGGCATGAGCAAGGTATTTACATTCAAAACACGCAAATATGCCCAAAGATTAATATGAAAAACGGACTTTTAACTTATATTCTTGCAACTCTATTCAGGTTGATCCACGTAATTAAATTAGATACACCTAGCTTAATAATTGTAAATTTGAATAGAGGAACTAATTTTAGTAAAGTAATTATAAATGTTGCTAGGAACTTGAGTGTGGGATCCAATTGTGGCAACAAGGAGAATCAATCAATAATTCATCACTGAATTGGAATTACCTATTAGAAATGCCCACACAAACCGCCCAATTCTCTTCAAAATTTAGCAAGGTAGTTAACAGTTTTTGAATTTGAACTAAGTTTGAGTCAAAATGCCTTAAAAAGCAAAAAACTAATCTAAAGAAAGCGCTAATGAATTGTCTCTTATTTAGTCTTTTCTTTTATTCTGTTTATTGATTTCATTTCATCCGTTTTTTTGCTTCCCTTCCCTTTGTTTTCTGTCACTCTTTATATCCCGTCCCCAATTGCAAGTGTTTTTATGCACAAATATCTCTGTCTATAAGCAAACATTTCGTTTTCAAGCCCTGAGAGGAATGCCGTTTAAATAACTAATTGATTAATACATTCATTCTAGGATAAAGACAAAGGGAATGAGTAAGAACAGTCTTTTCTTTAGAGAGAGAGAGAGAGAGAGAGAGAGAGAGAGAGAGAGAGAGAGAGAGAGAGAGAGAGAGAGAGTCTACTCATTTATCAAATCAATAAATCAATTTTGAATTATAGTGATTCCCATAATAATTGTCACAAAATATTGTGTTTTGTTGTCATTAATTCATTTGTTTTTATGTCTTATTTCTACCAAAGATTTAGTTTTATTACACGAAGTCAAATAAGATTCTAGGTTATCTAATCGGCACATCCTTCAGAAATCCATCCTTTGTATGATATTATTTCGAAATCAAGATGTTTGACAAATAGTACTTGGCAATTTTATATTATAAGCAAACTTCTGGACATCAGTTTAAAAACAAAGAACACAAAAACATTTTCTTCAGTTATATTAGAAAAGAATTGAATTTCAATTGAATTAAAAACCAAAGGAAAGGCATTCGTTTGAAAACAACAAATAAGAAGTGAAAAACAAATTTTAATCAAATTAAATATCAAATAACATATTCTTCATTGAAAACAAGAGAATTATATAATTTACTAAATTTAAGGATTCTTTTGTCATGACTTCTATTCTAAGAGCATATTATAAAGAGGGAGGGAGAGGGAGAGAGAGTTTTATTTTAGACTTTAATGAGTAAAATACAGTTTTGATGAAAAATTTTTTGATCCGTTTCTCTAAAATTCTAAATATTGTAAACAGTTATACAACACTTTGTAAGAACAATAAGTTCTATCAATTGGCTCTTGGCACTTTTAGAACTATATATTTTGTATACATCACCACTGATAGCAACTTTTGAAGCACAAGATATATAGACATGAAGGGGATGGATAGGAATAAATAGGAGGAGCGCTTTCTACTAATTCTTATAATTCCTTTTTTCCTCGATATTATGAACACAGAGTTTATATTTCTTTGGCTTTCATTTTAAGTCTGTCATCGATTGCCTCAAAGCCTTTATTTCAATGAAAGTATATTATAGTTAACAACAACTCCCAGTATTGATGGCGCAGAATATTATGATGTGCTGAGTGTATCCTAAGAGTGAATAATATTATTATTTATTAGTTTGAAGTTTTGAAGAAAAAAAATTCTCTCTTCCTCTGATGGCCACCCCTTTGCTACCCCTTTCTGTTTGTGACTCTAAATGAAAGACTTGGAAACAGTGATAGAAAGAGCACAGAATTAAATGGAAGCGAAATTTATTTTCTCTTCATTTTTATTGATTTGAATCTAATCTCCAGAATTTTGTCGTAATTTTTCTCTTTAATGTATAGAAAAATAATAATTATAAGAAATGAATTATTTTCGTTCTACTCTTCTTTATGTCGTTCCCGGTATTCTGTGCGATCCATTTTATAGATGTGATTCTTTCAGTTAATAATTGCAATTCATTTCTCTTCTTATTTGTCATATTTTTCAACTACTTTTCAATAGAAAATCCCTTTGAATTTATTTCAGTAATGAATTTCATCTTTTCTTTAGTGGGTTTTTTTACTATCCATTGAAAACCACTTTTTCATTCGGTTTCTTAAATAATCTAGCCTTTCACAATTTTTGATAAATTTATTCTTGGTGATTTACATGCATTTGACTTTATTTATAATGATTTCGGTCACAGAAGTTAACTTGTACAATTAGATTTTGCAGCCAGACATATCCATTTTTTATTCTACAATGTAGTGGTATGTGGAGACCCGAAGGACAGGCAGAAAGCTGAGAGCTGAGACAAATAAAATATGTTTTCATTTATAACAACAAATTGTTTGTCTCTTAAGAGCAGCAAAAATGTGGGAGTTTTCAGACAAATAATAGTTTCGTACAAAATATAGTTTTGCGTCGAAAAACTAGTCTATCATATGATATACGGATTTCTATTTCATTTTTCTTTGATATAAGGAATTATAGCCCCTAGGAATTGGCCATCAATTGCATGGGTGAGCTGAAAACGTTTGTGGCATATATTCTCAACTAAGACAACAAATGTGATAAAAGAGAGTCAGATATTGGATCAGATAATAGAGAATTAAATTTAATTCTTTCAATTGATTGTAACCAACATATATCATCAAGTTCAATCTCTAAATATCTTATTATTTATCCAGGATAGATTATACCAGTTTTTAGGACAGGTTTCATCAAGATAATAACTTGATATGAACTAGTTAAATTCAAATTACTCTTTGAATAAATGTGCTCTCATTCTACAAATACCTGGTACTGGAAATCTATTGTAACATGGTGATTTGCGCCAACAAAATAGGCTATTGTGGGACTGGGTTTACCGGCAACTCCTTGGTCACTTCAGAGGTTATATGTCAAACGAGTGAATTACTGATAATATTTTCGAAATTCAATATTTAGTTATCGATACCATGTTTTTGAGAAATATGTTTTCCCAGTAATAAAAGGAGTGTTTATGTTATGAGACATATGAGAGAAGATATCAATCATATCATAACTATCGGGGAAACAACAAAACTGTTCCTAATATTACAGAAAAAGCCAGTTTTGCTTCTTATTTATGATCCGTAAATCTTTTACATTAATCAGATTTTAGCAAGAGCATTCACTTAATTGCTTAATCCTATAAAATTATCATTAAATTCTGATAAAAACTATCAAGATGACTTAGCTTACTATCTTGCCTAGCTATTCGTATTGAAATTGGTGTCCCCTAGGACCTTCTCAATACAATGTTGATACCCAAGGTCTAAATGCTTTATAACTTGAGAATATATTTAACAAATTAATGGAAAATTGTTTGCAAAGAATAAAAGAAAATAGTTTTTCAAACAATGCATTAATGAAAACAATAATTAATTAATAGGTCTAAAAACTAGACTAATAATAGCACTACAAATAAATTTGCAGTTTTCTAGTCATAAATAATAAACTTATCTTTGAATTATTGACATTTTCACGTCTTTGTCTAATATATGTGAAGTATTTTTTATATAAAATTAATTCCACTTTTCGTGACTTCACTTTTGGATTCAATAAATGTTTGCGTTTTTTCTATGAATGAAAAAAATCTTTTCACGAATTCGTGTTTTACTTGACTTTAAAAATATTCATTCAATCAATAGTTGCGATCACTAAATATCCAATGAAATCGACTGATTCTCACACAAATTGATTTTGCAATTAAGTCATTTCAAAAAAAATAATAATTCATTTCCGAGATATTTATTTAATCATTAATTATATTCTCCGGAATATAGGTATGATTTCACAGAAATCTCTCTTCAGGGGAGAGGGAGGAGAGGGAGCGAGAGTTTGGAAAAGTTTAATTTTGTTGGTCTGCTTTCATGATATGATTTGGTTGTCTTTGAGAGACAAAACAAAAGCAAATATTTACTGCCAAACACTATCTGGTGATTGTGCTTGAGCGTGACATTTACCAACTAACTTTTAGAGAACCATCAAAACCTTGCTAGAGCACAGCATAGAGCACAACATATTGATAAAATACACAACATTTTTAGATTAGTGCGAAGGTTACACCCTTTATCCAATATTGGGCGTTATAGGGCCGTATGGACTCAGAATTGATTAATCTAGATCAATTTTAGATTGATTACGTCAGACAAGCTTGCTCAATACAATTAGTTTACGCAAATTATCTTGCTTAATTACCGAAATAATGACAGAGTTATTGATTATTTTTGGGCTCAAATTTATTATTAGTGACAGAAATAATCTGAATAATCTTTTGGCGACACAAATATGTATTATTTATTCTGTGCTCTCTATTGACTCCTCTCTCTCTCGTCAGATGAGATGCAGTGCAGTCGTGAAAAACTGTTTGTTTATTGATTAATAAATTCTGTGCTCAATATATATGACATAACGCGTTATATACACACTGTTTATAGATTCTATAGCCGTATATAATATTCTGGTTCTGTGCTGTTGTTTACACAAATTTCTCATTCCATCCGTTCGTTTGCATTTTGATCATAAGCGCCAACATCTCTCTCCCTCTCCCGACATATGCACTCTGTTCTCTGCCATTCCTTTCGCTCTAAACTTTTTGTTTGTTTTTTTAGTCAGTCCTGTCGTTTGTGACTCACATTTAATCCATTGCGTAATACAACCGTTCCTTAATTGTCTCTAAAACATATCATATTTGTCTTTCACTCTCCTTATCGTGACCTGGCTCATTTAGCAATCAAACTAAATTATCCTGATGAAACATTTCAAGAGGCTAACTGTCATTAAATAATCAAGAATCATTAACCGGGCCCTTTAGTGTTGTTTAAAATATAATTGAAATTTTCAAACTGAAGGGTTGTTTACATCAGTGCCTGAATTCAATCGATTTGTTTATATTTTTGCGCAGAAATTGCTTTTATTTTCATTATTTTCCAAAATCTGCTCAAAATCTTAAGAAAACAAATCTTAAACAAAACAAAACCAATATTTTTGTAAACATTATTTACGAGTAAATCCCAGGAATTTGGTTCAAGGAATACCTTTTATATCGAATCCAATATATTCTAAATCAATTCCCCTTTGTAGGCACGCATTTAATTTTAAGAAGAAAGAAATTATCAATTCAAAATTAAAATCTAGCAAGCTAGTATTAAATATTTTCGAAAGTTTGTAACCCAACCTAACCTAACCTAATCCAACCTAACCTAGCCCAACCCAACCTAACCCAAGATTGTATATTTTTATTTTAAAGTTACCAGGTTTCTTTTTTCATGTTGAAATATGTATACAATTGATTATTTTCTTTCAATATATTTGTCGACATTTCGTCGAAAACACTCAAAAAGGAGAGTATTTGGTCTGAAAATTATATTTTAGTCTCATTTTTAGTTTTTGATCAAAAATCCATTATCTCTTCAATCTTTTCGTATGTTTTCCTCTCTCTTGTGTTCATTCGTTTGATTTTATATTATTTTTTATTGCGAACCGTTTTTTCTCTGAATTGTTTAATAATAAAAAATAACTCTTGTTTTCTATGTCTGTATTTTATTGTTTTTCATTTTCAACTACTTTTATATATATTTTGTTATTATTCTATGGCTTCTCATTTATATTGGTTTTGGAAATACTTTGTGAAAGCATTGTGAAATCACTCAAATTTGCCAGGAACAAATTACTAATTTTACAAATGTACCAATGTTCTTTAGCTGTTAATTATAAAATTACCTATCTCTTCCTCAAAGCCCCTTTAGGTTCAAAATATTGTGAAATATTTTCAAAAAGAGCCGACAAAAGTGAAAACAAAACTAAAGTTTATTTCAAATCAAAGAAAATATTTGGGAAAAAAAAGTAATTTAAGCGAAAATTCTTTTCGATTCTCTATTATTGTTATTATTATTTGTTTGAGTCTTCGCTCGAAATCCAATTCAATTCAATGTCTAATAGAATGAAATCCAATGAAAACGTCTAAAATTGCGACAAAGTTTAGGTTTTCATCACTTTTTTCAGAAGAAATTATTTACTTTTCCACTACTTTTTCATCTAAAAGACAATCTATCCCTGGCCCTCTTTCCCTCTCCCTCCCTCCCCAAAAGAAAATAACGAATAAAAACAGTCAAAAATAAGAATTCAATGTTTTCTTAGGACTCAAAGCAAACGTTTTGCATCTGTTATTGTTTTCTCATCATTTTTTATATCCAAGTTTACTCTAAGAAACTTATCAACCAATCAATTCATTGATTTATAAATCTAAACATCTTTTATCCATACATTGAATAAAAGTTTCCGAAAAAGTGATTCTTTAGATATTCTTTGCATTCTTAAAGAATATTCTTTAAAATTCTGTATATTTTGCGGAAAAAAACTTTTAAGAATCGATTTGTTTCTATTCATAAATATATTTTTTGCTTAGAAATAATTGTTTGAAAAATTCAATACTAGCTCAATAAGTAAGTAAGGATAAATTTCACACAGAATACACAAGGCCTACCTTACTACTCCTAACATTTACCCACAATTACGTACTCACTGAACGGAGCATACAATCAAATCTAAATATTTTATAAAAGCAAGCTATATTTTCCTAATTATGCCAGCTCAAAATAATTTGTCAATAATTTGTATTTAGGTAATTTTAATTCTAGAATAAAATAGATTCATCAAAATTATTCTTTAAGTCACGAATTTATTATTATATTTATGTGTTTCTCTCAAACAAATTATATGTCTCTTAATTTGTTATCATTTAAAACAAAATTTCCAATCAAATGACAAAAAACCACATATTTTTCAAATGTTTTTCGTGAAAATAAAATAAAAATTCACAAAATATTATCCAAATATTAGTCATAAAAATCTGCAAATTTATTCATAGAATAGTATTAAAGAAGTTTTTTGGTCTTTAAAGTCAAATCAAAAAATATTATAAACCGTTCCCTCAGTTTCACTCAAAAAACAGTTTATTTAATAATTTAATCATAACTTCAATGAGAGCTCAAAATTATTATTATTTTCAGAATAAACGACAATGTCTTGAGCTGCGAACTCATCGGAACAGCGGTGATATGCTGTCCCATCACATCAACCAAAACACCGGTAGTTCTCCGCCTCTCATGAGCGAACTTTTATCGGGTATCGGCGCTAATGGGGGCCGACTATCGCCCTCCTCAATGGCAATGATGTCAACACAGCTTCAAATGCAACAATTACTTCAGTCGCATGTCTTGAGTCCGACTCAATTGCAGTCTCTCTTACAGCAACAGTTATTACATCATAAGGTCAGTCCATTTCCATACATTTCTCATTGTTTTAATGTGTCAAATGAACAAGCTACAATAAAAGTGATTAAATACTAATGAATCATAAAAATAGAGATAATTTAGCAAGGTAATTCTCTAGTCATCATTCAAATTGAGAGCAAAAATTATTTATTATTAACAAATAAATTAAATACTCATTAATTAACCATGCTCAAATATTAATGAATATTGTATCAAATTGAACAGGGTGCCGAATCCGTAATTCCACAGCTACAGGAACAGTTACAAATGAACATAGTTCAGCAAGGACAATTGTTTCACCAATTGACCTCAAGTCATAATAATAGTTCAAATAATTCTGTTAATAGTAATTCCAATAATAATAGTAATAATAATAGAGATAATAGTTTAGCCACGAATAGAGAGAGTAGAGAGAGTGCTAATACCGGTGCCAATCATTCGAGTAATGTCTCCATACAAAGGGAACGCAGTCAACAGCACTCGCCATCGCTGCAGAGGGAATCGGTGAGTGGTGGCAGACATCAGATTGAATTGCAACTGAGACAATTGCAGCTAGAACAGCAGCAGCTCATGCAACAGTTGCACCTCTCATCCCAGCGCCAATATATTCTAGGTCTGTCTCTTTACTTTCATTATAAGACTTCATTCCTTACAATAATACCCATTGTCTAATGTTTTGCTCTATAGTTTCATAAGAAATATTCTCTTATTAAACAAGTTAACCTAGAACACTTGATAACCTCTCATTATAATCGAGCTCAGCCTTCTCAGATTTTGACTCTTGCAACTTTAACCTTGAAAATAGAGCTAAATTACACGAATATCTCAAAATCTAATTAAAGTCAAATTAATGATAAATATTGAAATGAAATATTATTATTTAATGCTCTTGATACTTGCTCTTAATACTAACCCGGTAAGCAGTGTAAAAGTACTCTGGCTCGTATTAGGCTCAATAATCCAGGTGCTTCAATAATCTCTGCCTTTTATTGTAATTTAAATTGAAATCTATTATCGATTATTCATTTTGTTTATGAAAATTGAATACATTTTCTTCTCTGGTTATATGGGTTTACCTTGAAATTAGACGATTAATTGCCACAAGGTTTGGTTGTTTTCCAAATCATTAATTTCCTGGCACAGGCGGACCTAAATTCCAGGGTTAAAATTCAGTTTCATTTATTGCCCGGAATTTTCAATTTTATTTCGTTTTTGTTTTTTATTATAAAATCAGATTTTGTTTGTTATTTTCAATAAAAAAAATTAGAAATTATGTGATAATGACTTCCCTTGGCATTCAAGGGCGTCCAGGCACTTCTTATTTTCTACCCAGATGAAAAAATGCACAAAATATTTAATCAATGTTGCAAAATCAAACTAACAAGGTAACTTTTGTTCAAATCAAGGCTCACTTCAACCCTATTTATCAGAACTGTGGAAATCACTGCCGGCATCAGCACAACAGCCGAACCCAAACGATGACCTATTGGACAGCCTATTCAGCGGCAAAAACGGAATGTCGTCCCTATCATCGCTCTCTTCAATGACAAACAACAGTTACATTAACGGCGATAACCATAACAATGACTTACAGTCTGTGCTCTTCGGACACAATATGTGCAAATGGCCAGGCTGCGAACAACTGTGCGATGACTACAACCATTTTGTCAAACACCTTAACCTGGAGCACGGGTTGGACGATCGGAGCACAGCACAGGCCAGGTAACACTACATTTGAGAGGTTACCACAAATTATACTCAAATTCTTCTTAATCTTAAAAACTAGAGTTCAGATGCAAGTCGTCCAACAGTTGGAACTCCATTTGGACAGAGAGAGGGAACGCCTATCGGCAATGATGCAGCACTTGCATAACAAGCACAGGGCACAGCTATCTATAAGACTGCCCCCACAGTTGCCATCAATGATGAAACATTTGTTGGTCGATAGCGCCGGCTCTGCCAAAGACGAGAGCAGTCCATATATGACACCAAATAATGGCCGCACCGGAGCCCCGTCCCCTCCAAATCATATGTTGATTGACGATAAACCGATTCGCAAGTCTTCGGCATCTCCTCCGCCCAGACCACCAATGGATGCCTCACCACCCAGTATGATGCCAGTGGGCGGTCGGCGACGGCTTAGTGATAAGAGTGGGACATCCATTCCGGCACCACTTGTGTTAGGCTCTACTAATAATAATAATATCAGTAATAACTGTGAAAGTAGAGACAATAGTATAAGTGGAGCAACCGGTGGCTCCGCTGCCGGTTCGCTACCAGACTCTCCGGCGCGCAGACGGATCGCCGAAAGAAGCAACCTGGACATAACCGAGGAAATCACACGCAATCGTGAATTTTACAAGAACGCGGAGGTCAGGCCTCCCTTCACTTACGCCTCACTCATCCGACAGGTCTGGAAATACACTAAACCCTAAACAAAACACTCAAACGTTTGACTCTTTTCAGGCAATCATTGAATCGACTGAAAAACAGTTGACTTTAAACGAAATCTATAATTGGTTTCAAAATACTTTCTGCTATTTTAGACGAAACGCCGCCACTTGGAAGGTATGGTATCTCCCCTTTCGCCTAATACCTAACCCAACACCTAGCTCAATTAATTACTTGTCTCTTTATTAGAATGCTGTGCGACACAACCTATCCCTACACAAATGTTTTATGAGAGTGGAGAACGTGAAGGGAGCCGTTTGGACGGTCGATGAGATTGAGTTTTATAAGCGCCGACCTCAGAGACTTCAGGAACGGATAGCCGGCAACAGCGGCTCCGGTGTGGACGACGAGTACGGCTCCTACTGGAGTAATGACGACATGGAGCTGACAAACCCCAAGAAACACGTGAACAGAGGACGGCCCAAACGGAGCTCACTTAACATAAACCGGTCGGTCTCGATGCCCACATCCGGTATTAGCAGTGGACAGACTGGACTGGACCCTTTAAGCGGCAGACCACTTATTCCTGGCCATACAAACAGTGCGCCCAATAGCGCATCCATTGGCGGCTATGGCTGCGACTCATTAAACGCCTCTTTACAAGCGCTCTCGGAGTCAGGTCTGCCAGGACTGCCATTCCTGCGCAATTTGGCCGGTGGCCAACTATCGGCCACACCTTCACCGCACGGCTCGGCCGCGGACTCGCCTTCTCGTCGTTATAGTGATGAAGACATGAACGACGAAGAGTTTGCCGACGAAGAGGACGACCGCTATGACAACGACGAGGGAATGGATGAGGGCCTTGACCTTACACTTAGGCCGTCCACAACCACTGCTCAGATATCCGGCCCCAGTCGGCGCGACAGCGGTTCAGATAACAGTCGCTCTCATAACACAAACATTGAAAACAATTATAATATTAATAATAATTCAAATAATAGTTATATTAATCGAGACTTGGATTCAATTAAAGACAATAACAGTAATAATAGTAATAATTGTAAAGACTTTTCGGTAAAAACTAATTTAGACGAATCCACGGCTCAACCGATCGACAAAACCACTGCTATTAAGAGCGAAAAAGTCGATACCAATGAAGAGACGGCCGATTCTGGCGATAGTAAAGATGGTCCGACACCTGATTGTTAGGAAATGGACGCTACTCTTCCCTCGCGTTATAATTAATGCCCGATTTGACGACAAGTCGGCACTTCTTTTGTTAAATATAAGCTATTATTGAATATTTTGAACATAATTTCCTTAAAACTATTGATTTCTTTCGATTTTAATTTTTTAATCTCTTTTTT
>JAQIYB010000496.1:0-11186 GCA_034699325.1 Oribatida sp. Gr-Ori-00743 | reverse complement strand
GCGTAGAGGGAGTTTATCACAAACATCATTACAATACATCCCACCATTCCTATTGAAGTAGTCTTTCCCGAAAAGTATCTGAATGAAGGCCTGAAATTAGGCGCAGACGTCAGAGTGAGAGATAAACAAGCTAAGTTTATTGCGAAGTATGATAATAAGAAGAATACTGATGTGATCTGAGCGATCAAATTCAGTTTATTTATCAGAAGAATACACTGAATTGTGAACCACGTGACTAACACCGCCGCTATAGGATTTCCAGAACGAGAGTAACGAGTGATTAGTTTCAAAAGTGGACCAAAAAGATTGTCTTTCGCGACGGCTTCGAGAACTCGTGAGGCACCGATCAAATTGCTTAATGCGGCGGAAAGGGTGGCCGCAAATATTCCGATGGCAACAAATGGGGGCCAGAAATTGATGTATTGCATAAACAGGTAATTGTTTTGTAACAATATTCTAACAAATAGAGCCATAAATGAATGAATGAGGAGAAATTGACCATAAAAACATACCCTGGACATGTGGCCGCTGTCAACAGAACCAATAAAACATATGTAATGAATGTAAAGCAAACGGCACCCAATGTTCCCCGAGGTATAGACTTTCCCGCATCTAATTTGAAGATAATATTAAAGATTTAATTTATTAGAGATTTATCATACCTTTGAGTTCACCGGACATATTAGCGCCCGCCATAATACCCGTCACACCACTGAATAAGACACCAAAAATAATGGGAAAAGTTGTAAATTCGTTTGTAGTGTAGTCGACCCCAAAATTGGCTGACATTTGAGTATACTTTTAGTTGGGATCAAATTAAACAAATCTCAGAGAAGACATACGATTGAGATTATCTTTAAATGTGGTCCAATTGAAACTGGTGAAATCCACGTCACTTGTATTGAAATGATTTCTAAACCAGGAATTCTCTTCGGGTATTCTCAATGGTTGCGGACTTTGGAACAAAAGGCTCGTCATTACTGATAGAGTGCTAATCATTACGATCACGAAAATAATGACCGTTGTCTTCGCGAAAACTGAAGCACCGATTAAACAAATCAAAGCATTCGCTAAATTTAGAACTGATCCGTAGAGAATGGAATGCCAGTGAGTGTCCGGCAGAATGGCCGCGATTCCACCCGAAGGTCCAAAGTTATTGATTATACCTTCGACACAACCTGTGATGTATAGAGCACTGGAGAAGACGTTGGCCACAAAGAATAGCGTTCCTATACTGCCTCCAAATTCTGGTCCGAGAGCTCTGCTTATCATAACTTATGATAGAAAACAAAATGAGCTCAAAAAGCCGAACAAAAACTTAAGCATACAATAAGCACCGCCGCCTTCAATGGCTCCATTGGTACTGATGGCACAAATGGACAGAACAGTGAAGACTAATATACTATAGGCTAATATCAATTCCAATAAAGTGGTAAAAACGCCAGAATTTCCGACTATAAAACCTGTCATCGATTTGAACACAAATTAAATGAATTGAAATGACTTTTATATTAATTACCGATTCGTAGGAATAGAATCGCACTAAACATTGAAAGACAAACGGGTGTAAAAACACCCGAAAAAGTGGTCAAATTCTTGACATCTGTTTGCCTTTGAGGGCTCGAAGTTCCCGGACTTGAAGTTCCGCTCAAATTTCGAAATAGCCTTTTGTGTCGAAAGAAGTAAATATAAAAAGTAGTCAACGTTTAGGTGACAGACCTGACGTGCCTTAAGATCGGAGTCCTTTCATTGTTGTTGAGCCGAGTTTCTGACGGGAATAGCGATACCGTCGAAGAGGAGGGACTCAAAGTGTCGCTCACAGGACTGACTAATGGATTGTCGGAAATGAAATGTTTTTCATTAAAATCACTTTTAATAGGATTATCGGATTTATTGTTAAAAAACCCACAAAATGAAGACATAATTGTATCTAAAATGGTATCAATTGGTGACGAATTCAGATGTCTTATCACTCATTGAATGGAAACGCAATCCTATTGTAAAAGTTAATCAAATAATTAATATTTACACAACTTTTGAGTTAAGATAGAAATACAATCAAATTATGTTTTCATTAAACTTTACTCACTTGGAGTCGATATTTGAGAGTAAATTTGGTTTAAATTTAAGAAAAAACAATTGATTTATAGAAAAGAAGAGGAAAAACTCCCACAAACCGATTGACATCGACTTTGATTTATGATTCACACAATTATTAAATATGAAAACTATTCACAAAAAAAGTGATAATTGAGTCAAAAACCAAAACAAATACAGGTTTTGGACTTTAATGACAGCGCATGTCATCAGAGTATTGCGTTATTTAAAACATAAACAGACATTCATTACAGCGCTAAAGGTTTACCTCTTTTTCTACCATAATATTCATCTCTTCATTAATCAAGATTTCGGGTAATTTTATCCAATACTTTGATATCTTATCCCTTTGTCATTCATTTTCTCATTTACTGTCATCTGTTAACAAATGTGAGATAAAACTGAATTAATGTGACATTCAATTGATTTGACTCAAAGTCCGATACTTTTAAACATCAATTGTTTTCTGGCGTTTGTATTGAATTTTCGCCATTTGTTCAATACTTTCAATGCATTTCACAAAATCTAAAATCAGTTTAATATCTCATATCTTATGTCTTAAAACATAAATAAATGAATTCTTTATTTGTTTATTAATTGATTTCAATATTTATTATCTTTTCAGTCATTGATTTACAAATGAATCACAGCATTGACACAATTGGGTGTCAATCCTATGGTATATTTTGGGACATAGAGAACTGTCGGATTCCGCCATCTGAGTCCAGGGTCTCAAATGTCATCCAAAATATTAAGAGATTTATTGCCACCAAATACTTGTCACGAGTTGGCGATCAGTCAGAGCCCTGCACTTTCACGTGTTCCTGCGATACGAGGGTATTGGATAAGGTTCACGTCGAGGCACTCAATAGATCCGGAGTCGATATACTTCATGTCAATCCTATTAAGGCGTTGAATGGTATGTCGAATGGAGGGCCGAGTATTGCCTACAAAGTGAACGCTGACTCCAAACTAATTGAATGCATCCATAAGTTCGTTGACCATCACTTCAATACAAAGAAGTGCCTCTTATTCGTCATCACCGGAGACGTCGACTTCGCGCCAGCGATTCGAACGGCAAAGAGGAGAGGCTTTGAAGTAATTCTTCTCTACAGTACCAACACTTCCCTCGAGCTGAAGAACTGTGCGACAGAAGCGCACTCTTATAATGAAATCGTAGATCCCGTTAAATGCATGTTCAGCGATGCGCCCAATGCAATTCCCCCAGCACCCTCAACAACCGGAGCAGCCAGTTTATGTGACATTGCACTTCCTAATAGTTTACCAGCGATTAGTGTTTCCCAACTTAATAAGGCTCTATCAGAAAGACCCTCTTTGGGCACACCGTCATCTTTGCCACAATTCGTAGAACAGGTCCAGAATAATGTGAAGAAATTCGAGAGTGAAAGCCGTTCAAAGACTGGACAAAAGAACAACGATATGGATGTTGAATACAATCCGGAGTTTATTAAGACAATTCAAGAAGTGGCGCGAGTGGAACGACATGTCGCCGTTCGAATGCTGCAAACTACTCGTGGAGATCTCAATATGGCTATCAATTTGTTGATTAATGAATAATTATCTGAAGAATCCATTAAAAAAACTTATTAATCAGAAATCAATTTCTAAGAATTCAATCGAAATATTAAAATATTTAAACATATTTTCATTAATTACAGGAAATAAATGAATATTTTTTTGTTTGAAACACTTTTAATCGAATAAATTACAAGAATTTGTTGAATGAATTGAATTTAAATTCATTTATAATATATTTATACAAAAATAATTTACAAATATTTGACTTAATGTTAAATTGATTTGATATCCCTATCCTCTAACCAGTTGTGAATCAAATTCTCGGAAAAATGTTTTGTTTAAAAGATTTTATTCACTAATTATTGACAAAACGATTGATTTGTTTTTCGTTCTGAACTTTTGTTCCGTCAATTGTTAACCAATTCATTAAATAGTTTTTAATTAAATTATTATTAAAATTATTTTCAAATTTTATTAACGACTCTTTCAAATTGAAGTCCAGTGGAAAGTAATAATCGGAACTCCCGTCAAACTATTATTTAATTACAAGATTTTAAAGACAAACAGATTTTTGAAACAGAATTAATGTTTGTCTGAAAATTGTTTTAAAATAAGGAAACTCATAGCTTTGGTACCCGATATCAATGGGTTTGTCGATGGCTTGTATTGGATTGAAGTCAATCCAACCGATGAGAATGGCGTCGAAAATGCGTTCATTGGGTCATCGATTGATTGGTTTCTGAGTTGATTCCCATTTGATCCAAAGATGTCATTTTGTTCTTCAGTTTTGAACAAATCATTAAAAATAATTTTATTCGTTTGACTTTCGTTGTGAATAAACAAATTGTGGAACCGATTGGAGTGTTGTCTGCTCTCCATTTCGGTCTTCTCTTAGTCATCGCTTTTCACAACTTTTGGGGCATTTGAGAGCCGTCGGAGTCTAAGACCGAAACACTAATAAAATGCAATTATAATATGTTTTCAATCATTTAATGAAATTTAAATTAAATGAAATCGATTTATGAATAAAAAACAGATCTTTGGTTAACAGCAACTAAATTATGTCTCAATTTATTTACAATAAATGTTTTAATGATTTAATTATGTCTTAAATGAGTAAACTTTAGTAAAATTAATGACAAATTAATAAATAAAATGTAAACGAATTTCACAAACTAATAGCTATTCTCCAATAATAACATAAAACCTAAGAATTAAAGCTATTTTCTAGAATAGAAACAAAGGAATGGTTTGTTTGAGTTCGGGATAATTCATTTGATAGATAACTGGTCCAGGAGTCGACAGGCAGCCATTTCCAGGTCATAATTGGATGTAATGAGCGCCTGTTCGCACTCGTATTTCGAAGATATTCCTAATTTCATGAGTTGAGTCAATTGAAGTTCTTTAAGGGCTGCGATGGCGTCCATATTGTTCTTATACAACATTGAAATGCATTCCTCTTTTGATGCACTTTTGACCCGATTCTGCAAACGCGCGACCAGTGATTGCGGGAATTCCATATTTGGTGGGAGTGAAGCGCCAGGAATCGAATTATGACTGACTCCTACGCCATAAATAGATTCACGACTGGGAGCTGTAGGGGTGACTATGAAAGGCTTAACGTGTGCTGTGATTGATTGAGGCGAAGGTCTAGTCGGGAGACAAACGGTTGCAAATGTGGTGTTGGAAATGCCGTTCGAATGATTGGGAGTCGAACCGTAATTGTTGCGTCGGGTGGTCGCATACTTTGGGGGCGGTTGGATCAGTGGTATTGGGTTTAAGTTTGGACTAAATTTGTTCGACTCTTTGATTGGCGACTCATTTATTGGATTAATTATTAGCTTAGACTCGAGTTCTGCTATAAATTCTTTACTCAAATTATTTGTTTGAAAATTTTTGGCCTCATTTTCACTGAAAAAATGATTTTCTGAACTATTTTGAGTCATATTATCAGATGTCAAGAGTTTTGGTGAATTAGTGGAACGAATTTCATTGAATTTTGATTCTAACCAATCAAATGAGTGACCCTTTCCTTCATATGTTTTTTCTTCTGGAAAAGCTTTGGATCCGATTTCGGGATTCCAGACATACTTTTGCGTCGATGGAAATGAAGCGAACAAATGATTCTGAGATTCGTCATAATTAGAAGCGACGGCAGAATAATAGCGGTCTTCAGTCTTAAACAAGTCTTCATTAATAGATCCGTTGGATGACTCACAGGGCGGGGAATAATACTTTGTGGACTGTTCTGTTGGCGGTTGTGATGAATCAATGGGAACATTACAATAAGTGGGGTCTTCAGCTGTCGGTGCATTTGAATCAATTTGATGCAAAGATCTGTGCGTTTCAGTCATTATTTGCTGAGCCGTAAAAGAATTAATAGACAACTCATCGCTAAAGTCTATTAATATTCCATCGGTTTGGCCGTTGATCTTGTTTTTTGGCCACTCATCAGCTGCTGACTGAAGATCCGTAAAAGACAAAGAACGTCGCGGAAGATTCGGTTTATTGGTGTTAAGAATAGGTCCTAATGCCTGTCCCTTCTCATTCTTGAGTCGATTATATCCGAATTGATTTATTTTCTTGGATTCAATTTGTTTGAAATCTGATAAATGTATTGACTCTGAAATGAATTAAAAATCAAATAAAAACCAAATTAATAAAGAGTTGAGACTTACTTTTGTTGCGATTCGCTAACTTAGGAAACAACGGCACATCGTTTTCTATACCGAGCACATCCGGCGGTTCCATTGGATTTTTCAAGTACATGTCATCAATATATCCAGGGTTTCCCCAGGACTCGCCGCCCTGACCAGCGTGTCCAGCATGAATAAAACTATTTCTTAAAGGTCTGCTTATATCACATGTCGTAATCGAATTGGGATTTCCAGAGACACAACGGGGAAAATATCCGATGGCATAGGTTCTCTGATTCTGACCCCTCCACCAGTAATTCTCAGCTCTGCCTTCAATTACTTGTATTTCGTCACTTATTTCTATTTTCAAATATTGATCTGAAGTTTCATTTGTTGTTTGAATAGAGAGCTTCGGGTGATTATCGGGTTTTCCGTCAAAATTCTGCAGTGCTTTCAATTTATAGGGTCGGGTCTCACAAAAGAAGTCTTTTAAAGCTACAAAAGTTGGCCTATCGTTAGGTTTTGGAGCCCAACACTGCAATAAGAGCTGATATATCTCAAAGGGACAGGCATTAGGCTGCGACAAACGCTCGCCCTCTCTGTCGATTTTATGAAGAATCTGTGCGCCATTGAGTCCAATCCAAGGCTCCTGACCGAAGGTAAACATTTCCCAAAGAGTCACTCCAAACATCCTTAACATTCAATAAATTAATTTTTATAGAAATGAATGAACTGTTTATCACAAACCAGGTATCGCTTGCGTGAGAAAACTGCCTCGACTTGAGTGACTCGGGTGCACACCATGGAAACGGCACTTTCTTGTGCTCATTCATTATATAGCAGTCTTCATGAGAAGGAATGGCTCTCATAAGTCCAAAGTCTCCAATTTTAATTTTGTCGTTGGGGGCCAACAGGACATTCCTTGCGGCCAAATCTCTGTGAATGAATCGCTTAGACTCCAAATATGCCATTCCTTGAGATATCTGAATCGCGTATTCGATAAGAAGGGAAATGGAAGTGTGTCCGCACTCTTTGCGCAGTCTATCTCTTAATGATCCAACGCTGGCCAACTCAGTGACCATCATCATCGGTGAAGATAACACTATGCCATAGAGTCTGATCAGATTCTGATGATTCAATTGATGCATAGCATTCACTTCTTTCTCAAAGTCTTCAGCGGCTGAGGGCTGAGCTAATACTTCCTGCTTTAAAACCTTTATTGCAACCTCTTTTGTACGACCGTCCGGTAGAGTCCACTCCCCTTTCATCACAACCTTTGAATGAGAAATTAGTTATCAATCAACAAATATTAGGGAATAAATGTGTTGCAGACCCCAAAGGAGCCGTCCCCCAATTTGTTTAGTGTCTTAATATCTTTGCTGTTTATAAGACACGTCAAACCATTAGAAGCTGTGGTCGGAGTCAATGAACTTCTTCGGGCATTTGTTTGACTGTTTTGTTTCAATTGATTGCTTTGAGTAGACTTCGGAAGAATCATATTTAGTATATTCTTCCGTCTCTTATCTTTTATTTTGATTTGTTTATAAATTTCTGACAGCTTTCAAGTTATGTCACGATTTAAGACATAACTCAATAAATATTAATTTAAATCAATTAAAATGACTAAAAAACAAAAGAAATAAACTTTTAGTTTACTCTCATTTCTATTAATTTATTTACAAATATTAAAGTTTTGTTTAAATGTTTTGTATTTAACTTCAAAATTATAAAAGTATTTGCGATTCTCAAGAAACGGATTTCAAAGAATGGCAGACAATCGTCAGAAACAATCTTTTTCTAAATACTGGTCGAGAACTTCGGCTGAATTGCGGACACAATCGTGTGCTTCAATGGCTGTGGACTTTTCGGAGTGAGTGCTCGGTTTCTCAACTATTTTGCACAACTCATCAGTTATAGTGAAGGGAAAACCAAAAAAGGTTTGCGGCTTATCTTCATTGAGTTTGTATGTAATCATATACCAAGAGCTGGCCCTAAGACTTCTCTCTTCGGGTTCACAGAATTCACACTCACTTTTGAATCTTTGGTTGAAATTAGTGAAGACTTTGGAGATAAGAGACTCTAACAGTTTGTGAATGTCATTCATTTCTGTCCTTCCCGTCACATAACGATTAGTTTTAGTAAAGGCGCCGCTCAGTAGTACAGCTTCGGAGGGCAGACCGAATTTATTCAAAAGGTATTGTATTTTCTCAGTATATAAGACAAACAGATCTGTGGCCCAGTCTTCATATTTCTGCCAACCTATCCATCAAATCAATGGTTAGCTTTCATTATACAAATAGTTTTGATTTGAGGCAAACCTTTGAGTGCAAACTTAGAGTTTGGCTGAGCGTTGATCTCGAGTTTTTCAATTTTACTTTGAATTCCCATTTCAAAAGTACAGCACTGTCTGTATAACTGTCCCAAAACTTTTTTTGATAGATAAGTTTTCTTTTCCGAGAATTTTTCCATGAAATCGGGATATAGTTTGGGTTTCTCTCTCCTATTAATTCAATATAACTATAAATAACTGAAATTCAATGATAGATCGAAAGACTAACCAATCAATTGGTTCAATGATTCCTGTTTTGACGAAATCGAGAGCCACGGAGTACTTTTTGGCCAAACTCATGCAAATGGGATTGAAGATCCCGTCGTCGAAAGAGTCGGCGTTTGCCAAATGTGCGTTCGCCAGAAGACCCACATTATTACTCAATATGTAATCACAATAAAAGTCAAGTATGTCCTCAACCTCTGCCTTGTGGTCGAGCTCTTGTGTTTTGCCGGTCGGAAAATGCATTGCAGGGATGTTCTCGTCTTTGAATATAAGATCGCAGTTCCAGAAGAGTGCGTACTCGTCGCCATCCAAATCACTTCCGGCCATTTCGTCGGAGTGGGGGCGGGAACCCTTCGAGGGAAACACTAAACAGTCCTTAATGTGACCCAACGCTGGAATATTAACTGCCGTTAGTTTGCGAACATCTCCCGGGTGAAGACATGGAAACTTTGTGATCATTACTTCTCCTTCTAATACAAAGTATTCTTTGGTAGGAATGCCGTCTTTGTTCACATTAGACAGTTTCGCAAAGATTTGTCCGTATTCTAAACTTCCAGTTTCATCGAGTACTCCGAAGGCAATCCTTCCCCTATTCATCGGTACTTTGATTCTCGCTTTTGATTTCAGTTCTTTTATGCGATGAGGTATTAGACAATCGACTATTTGTCTGAATATCGGTTCACTCAGGAATGGAATTCCAGACGCAAAGAGTCTTTCGTAAGGTATGCATAGACTGCTTGTATTCTGGAAGAGAGTCAGTGCAGAGCACTCACACACCAAAGCATTTGCCAAATTTTTGAGGTTATCCATAAGCATTCCGAGGAAGACCCGGGGGTCAACTTTCAACTGTTCTAATATCGAAATGAGTGGTCGGTTCAAATAGACTGGACGGGGAGCTGACAGCTTAAGAATACCCAATGATCTGTCGTTTGATTCATACTTTTTCATACTTTCTCTGAATATAATGTATTCCCCTTTGAGTTTAGGGTTTACCACAAGCATACCCTTACAGCCTCCAAATCTGATCTGCATGGCTGAGGGTCGGTGTATACACTCATTCGGTAACTGACTGTAAACTTTTTCGGCGATCTGTTCTGAAACCATTCCAATGCCGTCGGAGAATACGTATCTCTCTTTCGTCAAAAGTAAAGGGTTTCGAAAGTCACGTTTGAATCCGCCCTCAATATCAGGAAAGACATCGATTTTGGTCTCTTTGCTTATGTTTATGTGAGTCATTGCCTGAGAGAAGACAAGTCCGAGTCGGGCCACATATTTGGGAACATTTCGGCAAATTTTACTCATATCTCCAACTGATTCACGAATAGATTCGGCGGTTCGACCACAACTGTCCTTTGCATACAAAATCATTCCGCTGTCTCTCAACTGACTCGAAGAACTGCCTAAGAATTCAAAGACTCGTTCGCCTATTTTGACGCCATTCAAGAGAGGAGTCTTCACTATCTTTTTGACGAAATTTATTTGATTGATTCGAGAGCCCGACCTCTGAACTGTAAAACTAAGTCCCTGTAAGTTGTCTTCACGAATGGTAAGCCTTAAAGTGTAATCTGGTTCTGAGTTCACAATAAAACGACTTTTGAGTATCGGTTGCGGTGGAAGTAAGAGTAGACGAGTCGGTGTCAAAATACAGCGCCGAATGTCTTGTATTTCAGTGTTGAATGACTTCATATCAACTTTTTCTGCATTTCTTTCATATTTTCTCTTCAGAGGAAAGAAAATCTTTTCAAAAGCTATAGAAATACGAAATATAGTTCTGCTGTCAATTATGGATGAGATCTGAAACAACGCTTCTTCGGTGGCTTTTGAATTGTTTTGAGCAAAGAGTTCCACTTTTTCCATGAAACTTATTGTTTCAAATTTGAAGAACAACTCATCCGAAGCCTGAAATGTGTGCGAAAATATTGAAAGATATGCATATCTGACGGCAAACGGGAGATATATGTTATTCGTGTCCAATAAGTAATCGATTTCTCGGGTATTAACGCAATTATGTTCACTAATGGGTGCGAAATAAACCGGTATTTGTGCAAATTGTCTAATCATATATATGAGAGAAAACGGGTCGGGAATACTGTTTTGGTATTTGTGTTTCGCATTGAACTCATTCTTAATGATCGGCACTTCGATTACAACGACATTACTTTTACCGATTGTTTCAGCGGACAGACCGTAGAACTCGTTCTCTCGAATCCAATTGATGTTTCCAGAGATCTCGTCGGTGTGGACGCCCACAAAGGAGTCGTACATTTCTCTGGGAGACTGTTTCGGATATTTGTTTCTCTTATTTGTGGCTTCAATTGGTTTGTTATCTTTTTCGACGATATAAAGAATCGGCGGATGAT
>JAQIYB010000495.1:0-11186 GCA_034699325.1 Oribatida sp. Gr-Ori-00743 | reverse complement strand
TTGTCTTCAACAGTATTGCTCTCCTTATCATAAGGTGTAAATGTAGTGGTTATTGGTTTGAGCCGAACCCTTGTTTATGCTCGAGTACACTCTTCTGAAAACGTATTTACTTTCGATATTTGATTCTTAATTTTTTCTGTTCTTTTTTGTGTGTCTGTCCTTCCATTCAATTATTGCTTCATTGGATTTGTTGGGTCCAAATAGTGAGCCATTTCTTTGTCTCTTATTATTGTTGTTATTATTATTAGAGATAATAATTGAAAACTTATTACTTATTTTTGTTTTCTGTCGGATGTCTTTCAGTCCATAAACTAATGCCTGGATTTCGATGTCTTGACTACAAATTCATCGCACATTTCCAGCGAAAGAATTTATTTTTTTTGTTTCGTTTGATTTTCTCCTTTTCTGTTATTCCTTTGTCTTAAGACATGACATAAATTATTAAATAATATAATGTTTGAGATATACTCAATGATTGATTGCAAAACAATTTATCGCTCGACTCAATCCATGCCAACACACGTTTGTCTCTTTCCTTTTAAATTATAGATAGCCAGGGTCTTTTCATGTGCATGCAAGTATATTTTATGGTCAACTAGGTTGGTCAGTCCTAATCAAATTTAAAGTTTTAGAATCTACCAAAAAGACCCTTAAAATTACTTATTTTTAAAATAATCTAGTTAATAAATAGTTTACTTGAGAAGCCTTTTCTTCCAATGTTCATGGTCAATAAAATAGACCTTTCTCAAACTTTGCAAGCTATTTTTCTTGATTAATATCTGAGAACTCAATTGTTGAGAAAAGGTATTAATTTGATGGATGCGCGCAAACCATATATTGTGTCGAAAGAGAATATCCTTTAAATCGAGACTATTATGAGGTCAGTCTCTTCAGAGACCATATTTCCGGTTGACTTTGTTTCCAATTTTAAGGACAGAGAACTGAATCCCCAAAACATTTATTTCGGTTCCTTTGATAAATCGAGTGCTCTATTGTTCTCATATTTTTGGCCATTTATTTACTGAGACATTAAACTCTTCTCACATTGGGATCGATTAGAGTCAGATTCGGCCATTAATTCCCATATTTCACTCTTGCATCTTTTTATATTCATCGATTCGACTCTAAATATCTTTTTAACATCAAGTGTTGGATAGATTAGCTTGCAAAAAGAGCGCCTTTATTAGGTTGAGTCCACTTTACCCGACTCTCCATTATATGAAACGGTTGTATAGAAAGCATTTAAACCTAACTTAATATAAAAAGTGACGGAAATGTCATTTCATCGATCAATCAAATGTCAAAACAATAGATTTGTTTCTTTAGAAAAAAAAGCAAATTTTTAATTCAGTCGAAGAAAAAGAAGAAATTTTATGAACCGAAAGAATTGAATCAATTTCTGGATTCTTCGAAAACGGAAATAAGCTAGTTTACAATACTCTAGTAACTATAGCTGTAAACAATCTCAAGGTTTTGAGGCCTGGTTTGAAATGAATTCCACTTCTTTTTTGTGTATATCTTTAAAATAATTTAACGAAAATAGAAAACAATTGAAACTAAATTTGAAATTCAAATATACTTCTAATCTATTCCCGGTTTTTATGGTTTTATTCAAAAATTTATTTTTTATTTTAATAGGTTTTCTCCCCTCAATACTGGAGGGTTCTGTTCGAGGCAACTATGGCCTAATGGACCAGGTGGCGGCCTTGCACTGGATCCAGGACAATATTGTCGAGTTTTCTGGCGATCCAAATAATGTCACTCTCATTGGACACGGTTATGGAGCAGCCTGTGCCCATTTGCTCATGTTATCACCAATGGCCCGAGGTCAGTTTCTTTATTCTGTTCGGTATTAGAGTCTAATACTATTAGACTGAAATCTAATTTAGTTTTAATTTTCTGAGTGACTCTTAATCTGGTTTTTCATAAACTAAATCTCATTTCTATCTAATATTTATTTAACGTATTTCTACTCAAAAGCCAAGAATTACTTAAAATTTCTTTTTATTCAATCTTTTGATATTGTTTTTCACTCAACGCAATGGCAAAACATCACTCTTTATAGAGGAGTGTGCAAGGGATGACCATCTCTTATATAACATATCAGATATAACTAGATTAAATTAAACCATTCTCAAGGTTAGACAGGCGCTTGTTTGAGCAAGGATAAGAAGGGAATTATTGCCAGGGTGGTTAAATAAACTGGGCAGATTTGTTTTATGCTAGATAAATTTCTAAAAATCACAGAGTAATTTAGCCACCTTGCACATCAGCGCTCAGAATGAGTGACTTCTTTCACCGTTGCAGTAGTTCTTCCAATTAATGGCGTATTTCAATCATTGAACTGAAAAATAATATTAAAGATTAATAATATCTAAGATTTTGTTATCATTTTCTTCGGTTTAATATTTAATAGAGTTTTTGGTCGTCTTTTCGCTCAAAGTTTTAATCTTTTCTTTCAGCGAATCGATAATAAACCCAATAAAACATATTATTAATAATTAATGAAAAATTCACTCAAAGACTTGCTTTCTATCGTTTCCTGGTTTAGGTCTGTTTGCCAGAGTAGTGCTGATGAGTGGCTCAGCACTCAGTCCCTGGGCTATCGCCAGAAATGTGGAAAACTTTTCGATCAAATTGGCGAAAGAACTCAATTGTGAGACTTATGTAAGAATTAACAATAATTTTATCCAATAATACCAGAGATGACCAATAATTGCATCTGAATTAAGTCCATTAATCCTGCAATTTATCTTGTTTAATTTATTCTCAGCGTTAGTTATGAAATATGGATAAAAAAACCCATTATTAAAGATATCTATATTTCTAATAAAACAATGTGGGTCACTTTGGAAACATAACTAAACTTTTTATAGTTTCACCTTGTACATTTTGTAATATTCACCTAGAATAAATAAACAAGATTGTCCAATAACTGGGTCTTTTTACAATATCTCTTAATTGTGATCAATTGTAGTTAATTTGAGAATAGAAAGGTTTTAGGATTAGCACCTTGGTCATTGATGGTGACAATTATCTGAAAGCTAATGGCTATGAAAAGTGATCATTAATTTAATGACTTCTTTGCAATTATTTGGACGCAAATATTAGGACAACATATTAATGGTGGACTGCATTCGCCATAAGAGTGTCAAAGAGATAATGGCTGTGGATCTGATGCCACCACAATATCTGACAACTTTCGGACCAATAATTGATGGAATAGTAGTGCCTTCAGAGCCCAAACAGATTATGGATTCGGGAATATCGGACTTTAATTACTATTTTCACCACAACTTCACTCCACCCAACACTCTATTCAATTCAAATTCTGTCCACTATTTTAATAACTATGATCTACTGTTTGGTGTGACCCGAGTGGAGTCGCCTTATATTTTCAGTGCCCACGAGGAGAGACATGGAATCGATTCGTTAAAACGGGATCGCATTCTTAGGACACTCGTCAGAAATCTTTTTGATTTTCATCAACAGGTGATTCAAACATTCTTGCAATCAAAATGCCTAAATGAGGGACTAACCGGACCCAGAATAGATATAAAATTTAAAGTTCCACGAGCAATATTCAGTTTTTTAGCATCTTTTCTCAGTTTGTAGTGTTGTTCCCATCAATGGCTTTGAAATTGTGTGAAAAAAACTTATTTAAATTCAATTATAGTTTAAGTTCTCATTTGAATCAATAGTTTTATATTTGAGTATAAAATTGTATTCAAAAAAACACACAAAAAACAAACTCCTGAATAGATTTGAGTGAAACCCATAGAAATATACCTAAATTTCATTTGAGACAACTTCTCATAAATATTTATGAGTCTTATTCTGAGTCTTATTCCGAGTTTTATTAATTTTGAATGAAATGATGAATTATTTATAGAGAAATCATATTATTTTTCTCATAAGACTTTATTTGTGTTCGTTATTAGATTTGATGTCAAAGTTTAATCATTTTTCCAATTCTTTGTCCTATCGTTTGATTTTCAGTCAATATTCTTGACTCTAATGAACGAATACACTGATTGGAACCGACCGATCGACCATCCAGTCAATTTACTAGACAGCACTGTCGACATATTGGGTGATGCCCTCAGAGTGTCGCCATTAATAGAAAGCGGAGACTTACACTCCAAATGGGTCTCATCACAGACAACGACAACACAACAATCGCAGCCATTTTCTGGTTCGGGTGCCGGCACTGAGTCCAGAACAGCGAAGCTTTTCTTCTATGTCTTTGCATATCAGGTATGAATTAATAGTTCCCTTCTGTTCACTGCATATCTCAATCCATCACTTATTCTCATAACTTATTTAACAAAATTTAATTCTGTGCTCAACTCCTTCCTGAAAACAGAGCGAAGACGGCAATAAACTATTGCACCAGAGACTGGGCTGTCTGCATGGGGAAGAGCTTGCTTATTTATTTGGCGCACCGCTCGCCGTCCAACTGTTAGGCCGATCGATCGGACACTTTCCCTCCAATTTCAGCAAATCGGAAGTAACCCTCTCCGAGGCAGTCATGACCTATTGGATCAATTTCGCCAAATACGGGTATGAATTCCCACTATTGCTCTTAAGAAAGACTAAAATAATAATTCAATCGATTATTTTGAGTGACATTTCATGACTTCTAATAAATTAAATTGAATTTTATGCTCAAAAACTTTTCCACTAAAGAAATGAATTTTTGATTTACAAATTTTGAGCCCATTATTAGATTATGTCAGTCATTGTGTTCTGAATATTAAATAATAACCCAAAGCCTTAATACAATTGTTGCTCAGAATCTAAGCACAGTATCAAATCTCAGATATTCTAAGAGATTTAATTGCAGACAATCGTAACGGCAATCGTAGGGTAAGAGTAGACTGAGGAACCGACTCTTACATTATCTCATCATTGGACTGAACTTTGAGATAAAACTCAAATTAGTTTATATCGAGACTTATATAGACTTCTCGTCCGTTAAATAATCCGAATGTTTATACGAAACGGCAAAACGACTAATGCCTTCAAAACGAGTCAAACAAATGATTGCCTTTTATTGCGACAAACGATAGAGCATTGAAATCGAGTGAAATCCTCTTTGAAGCATCCAATCCTCAAAATAGACAAGGTTCTTTTCATTATTAAGCAATTTTCAAATCTCAATGTTATTGCACTACTGTTCCATCAAATAAGAGTTATCTTCTTAGTTGTATCAAAAGCATCAGGCAAAGTTAATAAAAGTAGACTTTTTTATTACTATTGGTTTAAATAAGCCCCTCGTGGCTAACCCTGTATTGGAATCAACTCTTAAGATGACTTTTGAGATCAATCGACAGACAATTTTACTGTTTTTGTGTCAATAGTTTGCTGTAATAAAATTGAAGCACAAATTTTAGGCACTATTTTCACACAAAAAACTAAAAGTCTATAATTGTTTGACTATAAAGAGAAAAATGTAATCTTATTGTGATTTCGTATTTGACCCGTCGCTAAGTTACACGAAATTTTTGGAGAAAGCAAAATTCATTTCGCAATTACATTGGAGTCTATTCTTTGGCTCAAAAATTGTTTGAAGTCATTCACGAGTGAAAATCGCGTCAAACAAATAAATCAAATATTTTTTGTTGTGCTCTGTTTTTTAGAGCACAGAATAGAGGACATACCCAACGAAATTAAAGCGATTTTCAATTTGTGTTCAGTTCAATGGTGGTCATTTTTTAATGGTCTCCAAGGGTTTTATCACATATTTATTGTATTTTCAAACTTTGCCAAATGATAGCATCAATCAAAACTTGGTCTCTTTTGTATAACACCAAGCTCTATTTTGAAGAGATCCAGATTTATATTTGACATCAATTGAGTATTTTTTGTGGTCTTTCCAACCGATGTCCATCTCTGGCGGTTAGAGTAAAATATCACAATTTGTTCCAAACTTTTGATTTTATTTTTAGCAAAAGACTGATTTATTTCCTGGTGTTTAGTAACTGTTCCTTGGGTTCACTCTTCTGAGGGAACGACACGTTAGAGGAATAGTAGAGAAGATCTTAATTTCATTTTATATTTACCTTTGACTCAAAACCCAGACAAACAACAGTCCTATCCGTTGGTTCGCCGAAGAAAATCACTTCTATTTATTTCTTTTATTTCTCTATAAAACTTATTTTCTTTAGTCAAAGAAAGACGAATACAGTCGAACATAGCTTTATTTGTTTTATCAAGATACTCTATTGCAGGAAACTATTATAATCCCGTTCATCATGGTTAGTTTAAAATTATATTTGCATTCAATGAATTAGAAACCGATATTACTGTCTGTTCAGTGATTTTATGGACTAAAGTAAACGAATATTGGGTTCGACTGTAAATAGAGACGAATATAGACTCAAATATAAAAAAGTATATAAAAGAGAATAAGGGAAAGACTATCAGAGAAAATATAATATCAATAAAGGAAAGCCACACAAATATTGGATGGGAATACACTTAAACGTGTAGTGAAGAGAATCGAAATGCCTCTCCTTTTAGTTATTCCTTTCCTTTTGTGATTTTGTTTCATTTGTTTCGATCATATCTTCAGATTCACACAAAACACAGAATAATAAATTGTGTGCACAATATTAGGGATGTCCACAAAGTTATGAGTAAACACTTTTCTACTAACATGGGATTTATCAATGTCACTTAGCGCATGTAATTCTATACCTGGATTAGATTTGCATGCGCATCAACGCTATTCTCATCTCTGAATATTTGGATTCAAATCCAATAAATATGTGATCGACTGCTCTAATGTGGTGTTCCTTTCTCTTAATGTAGTGATCCAAACTTCTGGCCGCACGAGTTCGACTCACACGGGGACCGGACAAAGGGTCGCTTCGAGAATGTTGTTTGGCCTCAGTATGACTCAACTCAGAAGAAGTATTTAATGATAGGTTAGTCATCACAACCCATAAAACAATCGATTTCTCCTCTCTTTTAATGTATTTTTCTTCAGTGAAAAGGACCGAAATTTTTTCGATGAAATCTTTTAATAGATTTTTCTTTAGATTTGATTTAAGAAAATGCTTTCAATTTCGTTGACAAACAGAAAACCCATGTTTTCCTTACTATACTCACAATTCTTTGTCAGTTATTTATTGATTTTTACTATAAATATAGTAATAGCCAAGAGCATTTCTACAAACAAATATAAATTGTCCTGCTTTATGACCTTGTTTATTTTTGTTAAGCTTAAGTTAAGTTTGATTTATAGGTAATTTTCCGGAAATTACTTTTAATCTGGTAGATGATCCTGGTCAATTTCAGTGAGCAATTAAGGCATTTTATTGTGATCCCCTACTTTAAGCCGAGTGTCAATCTATTCTGAGTTATGGTGTGCTAATCGAATAAATTTTATTTAGTATTCTTTTGTCATAACAATTAATATCAGGAATGTGCAGCACTTCTGACCCCTTCACAGTTATTTTAATATTAATTCTGTGCCGTCTGCTATAAACATGCAAATTCGTGTTTTACCTTTTCCTTTACATTTTGCATCAAGCTAATAATTGAAGAATCAAATCATGCAAGTCTTGCAATCACTGCCCTCCCGTATACACCTCTGTTTGAAAAGAGATTTACTCTTTGATATTATTTTCAATTTAGTGGACAATAATTGTATTAATAATAATTTGACTCATTTTTTACAATTATTATTGGACTCAACGCACACAACATAGCAATGAAGCCCAAAGTCCGGGATCATTATCACAGCCATCGCCTATCATTTTGGTTGCATTTAATACCAAAACTCCATAAGCCGGGAGAGGAAGACATTTATCTCCGGCACCATTTACTCCACGATCACGAGAATCCTCAATCATATGACGGTATTGTCCGTCAGATTGCATTCAAATTTCTGGAACCACTGCCAACCGCTCCCACTTTGGCTAAAAATAATTATGGGAACAATGAAGGGAACACCACATCCACTAATAGTTCCATTAGATATTCAAAACTGCATAACTCTAAGCAATTGTCGGGCACTCCATCCATATTCTCATTGAGTACACCAATGAGTGTATCCACAGAACAGACGATAATCTCTTCGATTAACGGCAATAACAATAATAAGACGACTGCGACCGCTATTGTCATGAATGAGAACAGTTATACGACAGCCCTAACCATCACAATAGTGATCGGATGTTCACTACTGCTCCTAAATATACTGATATTCGCCGGAATTTATTATCAGTTAAACTCATCCAAACATAAACGCAAGAAAAAGATTAAAAATTTCGACGTAAGTCCAAAAGTCTATCATTTTATTTGAAAATCTCTTATAAAGAAACCATTTATTTATTTAAAGAAAAAAAACTGTTCTTTCCTTCAAATGTAAGGTTAAGACAGTGTTTAATGAACGCAAATATTTCATCTCTTTTTAGTCTTTCTCTTTCTGTCATTCATTTATCTTTCATAACAAAACATTTGTTTCAATTATCTTTTTCTTTCCCTTACTTCATGGCTCATCAAATGAGCTAGAGCTTCATCTTCTGGGTAATGCAGACCGAGATAAAGGTTTATTCGTTTTAATCTTTGACTCCCCTGGGGTAAATATGATGTCTAAATTGAATTTCAAGATCAGTTTCATCCTATTTATCCGTATATCTGTTATGATGTGTATATCAATGTCATTATTAATGGGATAGTAGTGAATTTGCACAGGGCAAATTCTTCTTCATTAAAATTATTAGAGCTTGAACATAACGATAATTAACATCGGGTTTATTAACTGTGCCAGATCATTGATTAGCATTATTTTTTTATTCTAGTAATTAATTATTGAATTTGTTTTATGTCAGTCCTCTGTCAGCCCTTTGTTTTTGTTGACATCTCTGTGAAGTAATTCTGTTTTCATAGGAAAGCCATTCAAAAGAATTGTTTTCTTTATTGTGATTTGGGTTTAAATAAACCTAATTTATTATTCGGTCACAAACTCTATTATTTAGGGTTTGGTGCGAAAGACGGGCATATCATCCAATTCTTTGTCCTTATGTCCAACTTTTTTATTTACATTTGAGCAAGATTGTGTAAATAGATTCTCTCTCCATCTCCACCTTTCAATACAGGAATCGTGAGTTTAATAAACAACAGAACATTGAGTGATATATTAAAATGATTTCACAATTTCATTGGGTTTTAGTCCTAACTGTAGAGTGAGTTCTGATTCAGAGAATCGATAAAATTCTGTACAAAATTGTTGTGAAATAATAGTTTTGATTACTTTCTGAGATATAAAAACTTCTTTACATTAATATGTATTTCCAATGAATTACTTTTATTCGCGAATTTTTCTGAATTTAAGCCAAATTTCTATTGAAAAGTCTTTCATTTTCCTTCAAAGGGAGAGCCAAAGCAGCAAGGGAGAGAGAGAGAGAGAGAGAGAGACAGTTTCATTGGAGTTATTTAGAATATCAAGGCTAATATTTAGAAGGTTTTACTGTCTCTTGGTTATTCAACCCAAAAGACTAACCAAATAAATAATTTTATATTCTTTTGAGAGAAGAAGAATATAAACTCATATTTTTCAGACATTTCTCCCATCAAAACAACGAATATATTCATAATTTTCAATAGAATTTATCATTTGATAAATGATTTCCAATTTTTCAATTCTATATTCGAGGAGAAAAACAATTTATCGGAAAAAACTCAAACAAATTCCCCGAAACTGTTTCTGAATAAATGAAAAAGACTTTGAATTTTATAAATAATTCTTTTCATTGAATTCATGAAATCATTTGAATAATTATTGAATATTTTTAAAACTCATTTATTCTTTGAAAAAAATCATTTCTTTTGTGAATGTCTTTTATGTCTTCAAAATATATTTATTGAGTAATTGAATCGTTTGTTTGTTTAATAAATTATTATTTCACTCAATATTTATATTTTGATAACTGTTTGACTAAAAATTATTTGCTCTTTGAGTTTCTATACCAGCGAAGAGGAAAGGCATAGGAAGTGCCATAAGATTAAAAGTTCAAACATATAACCAGAATCGAGTTCTTTGAAGTTCAAAGAAGAAGTGGAGGAAAAATATTTAGTTATGATAGTATTTGTCGCCATAAGTGACAGGACTCTCATTAATCACATTCAGTAGAGCACAACCATTAGGACCAGTCGTTAATTTCTTCGACGATAGACTCTCACTATTTAAACGCCAGCGAAGAATACATTGCAATCGAATCCATTGTCTTTGGATTCACTATTATTCTTGACTTATATAAAGATTTATAGTTTTATTTCTTTTTACACTAAACTCTGTTTCTTTGTTATCTATTTCCTCCGATATATTTTATTTCAATTTCAAATGACCAAGGTGATATAACAAAGTGTTAGTCATAAAAAATAATTGTTCTAGCACTTGTGCTCAATAATTCTCTGGTTTAATTAGTGACAATGATGACCAAGGTGCTATCATCGATCAGAGGAATGTAGTGATCTCTGTTAGAAAAGCTATTCTGTTATCGAATTTTTGTTATCAAGATCAAATTTGTGAAAAATGACTTTCAAAAGTTGTGACATTTTATAACTGGGTATTAAATCAAAATGATAGATACCAGGGTCTAATGTTATGAAAAATTATAAACCAATTCTTTGACAATAAATATCTGATGAAAGAAATAATCGTTCGCTCAGAATAAGAGCTCAAAACTGGGCCATCAATTCAGAGGACGATTTCTGGTCTTTTCGTTTGATTTGCTGTTAGTTTTGTTCGCATTCTTTCAAAAGTCGTCTTTAATACAAAAATCTTATGATTAATAGCTTTCTATCCGAAAGTCTTATTATATTTGTATTTCCCTTTAATTTCTGTCCATTTTATCGCCAATTCTTCTGACGATTCACTTATTATCTCTTCATTTCGGTTGAAGTGTTCTCCGACTCCAGAAGAAGGCATTGTCTTATCGTCGACTTCGGGCACATTAAGGACGAGCTCGAGATCACCGCCGCTTTCATTGTCTCCGATGCGAAACACTATTGTCAGCGGAGATGTCGTCTTTGCCGACCAGTCGGACAGCACTGATCAGTGCGATGGGAGTCTTGTATGTACTGCCTGTCCACTCACTAATACCAATACTATTCAGAAGGGAATTCTCAAATACAATAATAAAACTTCTAATCATACGTCAAATGCAACTCTA
>JAQIYB010000494.1:0-11196 GCA_034699325.1 Oribatida sp. Gr-Ori-00743 | reverse complement strand
ATTTCCCGGACAGTTAATGACTGAATCGATTTGGCAGTGCTTTGTCTGCGATTATTTACGTTAATATAATTATTTGTTTCCACTTTATTTCCACTGTTTATGTTATTGATATGATTGTAATGTCCGGCCAGCCATACGTGTTTGGCCGCCTCTTCCGGCGTCATCCGATACATGGGATTCCATCTGAGGTGAAGACAATAATATTCTTCATTAGAATCGACCGAAATATTGTAAAAGTTTAACTCAAATACTAATTATTTTCATTAATTGATTTTCTGATGAAAACTAATTAATTGTTTTTTGCAAATAATTTGTTTTTTTTCATTAAATTTCTCATTTAATGAGAAAAGTGTTGTATTTCTTGGGTTTCTCTTAGTATTAATTGACTTCATTCGTGTTTCCGAACATTCATTAACTTTTAAATTCACAAAAATATCGAATAAATTTGAATAATTATCCCTAAAAGTTATGTGAATAACCAAGCTCACTTACTTAAAACTATTAAAATAGTTAATTGACCCAGGCATTCTAGTATAGAGAATACTTAATTTAATTTATATTTCTAGAAATTTCGATTTCCTCTTCAGTTTTACTGAGAAAACATCTTGGTCATTCTTAGTGAATGATTGCTAAGGGAAATGAGTAGCGTTTGAGTTCATTTGCATCTTGCAATCAAAGGGCAATTCTAAGGAAGAGCTGATTATATTTGCAAATTGCAATTGAATTCAAATCTAAGAATAATCTATTTATTGGGTTATTATTCTCTTTCCGATCGATTGATTTAATTACGAAAAACTATGGGTTTTCCTCTGGTATTGTGTTTTGACTTTTGTTGCATTAGTGGAGAATTGAATGCCTTTTATAAGAGACTTACTCTAAACAACGGCTGAGAAAATCAACGAAATCGTTATCATTACAGTTGAGCGACTGACTCAATGGCTTAGAACCGGGCTTTCGTTTCTTTCCCTTACTATTAGTCGTGTTTCGAGGATTTCCTTTCGAATCTGTGAACCAAATGTAAGAATAATTAGAAAATGCGATCAAAATTATAATAACAGTAATGACAACAGATTTGCAGTTCTTTTGTCTAACGATTAGACTCTAATCAATAGTAATAACAAATTAGTTGTTTCTCACAACAAATGGACAGAAGAGTAGCAAAACATTTCTGCTCTGAATATTATTCATGAAATTATGTGAAAACTATTTTATCGGAAACAATCAATATTCATGAGCTCCACATTTTCCGCTTCAATTCAGAGATGAATACACTCATTAACCAATTTAACATCTAGGTAGAATCTTTAACGAATCAATAAGTATGCGGAACAGTATATACAAGCAATGGTTAGTTAGAAGCGCTCAGAATTGGCTTCTATAACAAGGTAGATTTTAATTAAATTTTATGCTTAATTAATTTTGGATGATACAGGTAAGCCCAGGTCTCTAATCCAATCAGAATGAATTGATATTTGGCAATGAGTTGCAAGAATATTGGAGAGTATGAGCCAATCTTTCCTTGGATTTAATTGGATTGCGAAAGGCAAATTTATATTCCCCTGGCTTCTGTCTTGCTTCCTTGCGCAAATTTAAGGAGGAAACGTTGCAAGAATAATAAATGGATAATAAAGATAGTTGCCAGACTCTTTTCTCTCAAACATAAAGGGAATGACTATCCTGGTAAAATAAAAACTTTTTATGAATCATATAATAAATTAACTAATAATTCAATTCTTCACTAAAACTAAGTATTTTATTACTTATCTCAAAATGACATCACTACTACTTATGCATCTAATTTTCCTAGATTACACACTAATAGTGCTCTAAAGTGCTCTTTTGATTATTCAGTATCTTGGTCATTCTTGATTATTTGTTAGAAATAAGGCCAGTGGGGAATACTTAAGCGCTGATTGAATTTATTTGAGGCACATATCAATAGAAAGATATTTTTATTGCCCATTCAATAAAATAATTTTATTCCATACCGATTGGTGTGGAGTCGGTGCCATAAAACTGTACGCACTATTCTTAGCAGTACTATAAGCACACAGAATATTCTGTGCCCTAGCAGTCAGAATATTCTTCAATCAGCAGAAGATAGCGATTGAGTCGATCGATAAAAACACAACTGTTTTGTAATATTATTCAGTAATATAACTGTTGTGAAGCAAAAAAAGGAATCAAATAACTCTTGACTGTGAGCTCTCAAATGCTCTTTGGGATGGCTTTCCTTATGTGTTGCACTTGTATTGTAACAAATGGCACACAATTTGACAATAAAAGAGGGAAAGAAGAAAATATTGTGATTTCGATGACATGAATACAAAATTAAATTTTCTCAATATTTTCCGGTCTATAGACTCTCACATTTTTAATCTAATAGACTGAACTTGAGCTAAACCATGTACCATGGTAATACGCTTATAAAACATTTACAAAATCGTAATATTAATAATTTTGCGCAATCCATCAAGGTTATTTTAATCTAATTATTTATTAGCATAAAATTGCAGGAACTGATTCTAATATGTGAAACAGGCTTTACGCATGGTAATCTTGATTTATTCCATGAATAATTAAATCAAACATGTAGATTTTTCATGAAAACATCATTTTACCAGATTCAATCAATTTTCGGTGGAATCTAATGTATCAAACGGTATGGCAATGTATGGCAGCACACCATTAGTCAAATTGAGTTTAAAAAACAAAACACACATAAATCCATTTGTGAGCAAAAATACTAGACTAGAGAATCTAGTTAAAAGCAGACTTTAATTGATCTTGATGAATTATCATTGGATACATGAATAGAAACTTTTAATTAGATAACTTACGTCTGGCCTTTTTGTGCCTAGTACATTCTGTTTGTTAAATATTTACCATGTTTACGAAACTCAGATAAATTTTGTAATATGCAAACACATAAATTCTCTAATCACATTAATTCACCCTGGGCATACGAGCATAAATATTATAAATGGTTGACTAAACAAAAAAGCTTCCAGACCATCTCTATCGTAAACAAGATTATATTATCTAGGCAAAATTAATTGTAGTTTTAACTATTTTTTCAAATTAATTTTACAAATTTCAGAACATAACATATTTCAACAATATTATCTTGCTAGGAGATCGAAAAGATCAAGAACAAACATCTAATTTGGAGAAGTGAATGATAACATTGACCATGTTGATTAATGAGCAATCTACGGCAATATTGTGTCAGTAATCTAGTACAATTTATGGTTGTATTGAAATTTATCTCTTTCTATGATTGATAACTGATATGAAAGTACTTTTGGGAAAACCGTTGGACAGACACATGAAAAGCAAACCCACAGTTTGTTATAATTACGTAATAAATAATGGAATACTGACCGAAAAACAGACGACGTCTGGTCGACGCCTCCAACACAGAGAGAGGTGGCGTTCCTATAGATTACAAACAGAGAATGAATAAGAATTAAATTACTTTCAATTGTTTTAAATATAATACTATTCTATTGAATAATAAAATGTGTAACAAAATTACTAAAATGGGTTATCATTATATGTTTGGAAGAGATATCGAACCGTTCCTTCCCTTCCCTTAGAAAATCAATGCTTTTATTCAAATGAATTCTCTTTTAATTTGATTCACGATTTTCGTTGAAATTCTCTATTCTTTTAAATTAATTTCGTATTTAAAACAAAATTAAATGAATTTCTTTTCCTTACAATAGATTTTTTTGTACAAAGTCTTACTTAATGAGACACTGGGAGACAGTAACACTTGTCTCATCAATCAAGCCCTCTCTCCTTCTCCCTTTCCCACTTAAAGTTGTGCATAAAAGTGGAATAAAAGCTAATTTTAATGATATATTGAAGGCTTTTTTGAGACCAATAATGGAAAATACAATCAAATAATTAGAGCATAAAAATTAAGAGAAGGCTTTCCTAATGTCAACCAATTCTTTGTTTTTCGAAATAATTTTCAAGTCTCAGAAAATGTGCGAAAAACTAATGATATTTGGTTTGAGATTAACTTTTGAACTGTTATTGTCTATTGTCTCAAACACTTCTATTGTCTAACCATTTAGTTATTATATTTTGTAATCACCCTGGTTAACTCATTAACAAATCATTATTATTCATATTTATAATTGATTTTTATGAGGAAACTCAATCAGTTAAATAAATGGGGTGTTCCAGGTCATTCCAGTTGCGCAAGTCTAAACAAACCTGGTTTTGAACAAATAGATTTTTTATCTAGATGATTTTTTGGATATCTGAGCATATATTTGGTCATTATCTTGGCTAAAATGGCTCAATGTTTTGTATACAAAGTGGTAATTGATGTCAGAGATGTTGTCCCAATTTGTGCATCCCTGGCTGCGCTAAATCTATTAAACACTAAGTGTAGGCGTAAATCATATTCGTAGGCATTTATTCGCTTAAGATTTGGGCCAAAATGAGACAAAAAATTATTTTTAATACAAGAGAAACACTTTTTGACGCAAAGCCTAAAACTGTTAATGAATTGTGATATTGATTTTTAGCACTAAAAATACAGAACGAGAACAGAATCGCTGTTTAAAAATATATAAGACTTTCCTCTATTAACATGTAATTTATTCTGAGCAGAACTACAGTTCCCTTGAGGTTACCTTATTGCTTAATTGGGAACACCTATTAACAGTTAACAAGACTTCATTCCTAATTAGCGATAACTTAGGCATCAATTTTTGATTTGTTTAGTTTTGGATTTCAATCTCACAAAAGGGTAGTCACAGAAACAAGTTTTAGTTTCCAGGAAACATCGCGTTTAAGGTTGAATTTCTTAGAAATTAACAAGCTAATTATAAAAACGGTGTGTGTGTGTGTGTGTGTGTGTGTGTGTGTGTGTGTGTGTGTGTGAGTAATTTTAAATTTAATTAACCGCTTTTAGAATTCATGGAAATTAGAGCTTTATTTTGATAAAAATAATGAACTATCCTTGCTTAGTTTAGTTTTAGAAACAAAAATTGAGTAATTGTCTGTAAAAAGTAATTTAAAAGATGTAATCAATTAATAGCAGAACGAAAGCACTCACCGATAATTTCCATAATACAGGAGAGCTGGTCGGCCTCATTCTCACCGGGAAATATCGGGTAACCGGTGTAGAGTTCTGCGAGAATACAGCCAAAACTCCACATATCGATAGATGGCCCGTATGGCAGACCCAGAATAACCTGAAATGCGAAAAAAGTATTCCGTTATTAATCATCAAATGTTTATAAATGACTTTCTGTTAAAAATCTAAGAAAACATTATTCTGTGTTCACATCATTGGCTTTTGTCAGACAATTATCTTTAACTCTATTTTTTATTTCATACTTAAACTAAGTATTCCCTTAAGTCTGAGAGGAATTTCCCTTCGAGGGAACAGACATTTTTCAATTCTTTTCCTTTTGCACAGAATGTATGTCCGAAAGACTAGACAACCAAACGATCGGACACTTTATTAGTATTGGATTAAGATCTCTAAGATATCAATACTTTCTGTCGATTCTTAGATTCTTGTCTTCATTTCTGTTTCTAATAAATGGGTAAATATTTTTTATTGCAGAGGCCATCAATTAGAGCACAGCATAAATAGTACATTAGACGATCTTAATTAAATCCGAGTACTTATTACTATTTTTCTTGCGATGAATATATAAAATAAAAATAAATTACAGACTTTTTTCCCATTAATTGAATTTTGAATAATTTTTGTTTAAAAATAGAAATAGTTTTATGTCTTTTAGAGAATTACATAATTTTATTACTCTTTTATTACTTGATTTGAATTAAGGTCTAAAAGTAGTGCCAAATATAGAAATAATAATATAAAACAATCGAAATGTTAGACATAAAGTTATTCTTTGTTTTTATTGCAATAAAAAGCATTAAAAGTTACCTATAATTGGAGTTTTGAAAATAAATTATGAATACATTGAAGGAAAGGATTACTTTTAAAAACTAACTATTCAGAGATGTGCAAGAAGTCGAGAAATAAATTCAACTAGTAAATTCTTTGGAAAAATAACTTTAAAATCTTTATTTAATTTGATGAAAAGAAAGGGGAACTCCATTTAACTCAGTCCTAATCCATTTAAGCTCAGAGACATTTCTCTGGGATTCTCCACAAATTGAATTTTGTATTTTAAATGATTAATCATAAATTGGATTTACCTGAACAAATTGAATTTGAAAAATACTAGAAATACTAACCTCTGGTGATCTGTAGAACCGGGACTGTATGTATGTGTAGACCCGTTGGTGTGCGAAACAGGAGCTGCCGAAGTCGATTACTTTAATAGAAGAGCTGCCCTTCTGTTTAAGTAATATATTTTCCTAAAAAATAAGAGTAAAACAAACAAAACATTAAAATAAATAATAAATTAGATTAAAAAACAGTGCATTGAATGCACTGTAAAAATATATTTCATTTCTGCCATTATTTGACTGTTTTTCAACAAAATAAGCTACTCTTCCATACGAATGAGCTAGTTAGTTTTTCAGAAATGCGTGGCTCATCTAAAATTCAGATCAATTGAATTAATTTTCTAAAAGCTTTTAATTCAATGAAAAATGAATTGATTTCTAAGAACTGTTTCTAAATGAAAATTCGGCTCAAATTCAGCCAAACTTTCCAACAAATTAATTAATTTAATGAAATTATATCAAATTACACGATATTTATTGATGAGCAAGGTAATCTCAATAATATCCAGGATTTTGCTTGATAAAAAAGCTAGGTATTTTGGGTTTAAATGGGTTTACCTCAAGGGAAAGAGCTTAGAATACAGGTAATTTGAAATTAAACCATACCTTGGGCATTTCACTATTTCAACGTTTCTAATTATCGATTATCACAAATAATTTAATTAAAGTCATTAATTTAACGATAATTAATAGAAAAGTAATTATCTATTAATCTAATTACAGATTAGACTTAAAATAATGGCAAAAACACAATAAAAATTAGAGCCCAATTGATCCCTGGTCATTACTAAATTGTTTGCAAGAGTTTTGCGCGACATTTGTTTAAAGACAAAATTAAAAGCAATTAATGTTTGGAAGACTTACAGGTTTCAAATCACAATGAATTATGTTTTCTTTGTACAAAAGTCTCAGACATTGGACTAATGAGTGCGCAAACTTCCGAATTAAGCTCAGACTGAAGCCCTGGTAGTTATTCTTCTTAATTAACTCATATAAGTTGACCCTAAAAAATAAAAACATATCATTAAAATTTGAGAGAGAGAGAGAGAGAGAGAGAGAGAGAGAGAGAGAGAGAGAGAGAGAGAGAGAGATTTGTGTTCACTAATATTTAGTTTGTATGCTCATTTTGGGATTATCAAGGTTTAATTGTGTAAAATTACTTTTAAGCTATGGGAATTAGGTATGAAATTTTAGGTTTGAGCTTGTTCAAAGGGTATTATCAGAATTAATCAAAAGGTATTATATATTTTTGAAGTCTACTATTGTAAGCCTTTTTGTTTGTAAATATAAAGAAATTAAAGATTCCATTAGTTTTAAAATTGATTTAATATAAGATATTTCGTAATCTCTTTGAATTGAATTTCTGGCAGATATTGATTGGATGTGAAGTGCACTCAAACAACACTTTATTGAATAAAGTCCTTTTTGGAAACGTCTGGATTTGTCGCTCTCTTTCATTTGTGTCTCTCTTAGAGAATACATGCTTTAGAACAGAATATTCTGTGCAAAAATTGCGTAAAGTTATTACTATTACCCCAACAGTTCAAACGTAATACACAAGTGATTGCGAAAATAAAAATAGTCGAGCATATGGATGGTGTTGTGGTGGCAGTCCTTATCGCGTTTAGTCAGGTGCTCCAATATTTTCACTTCGACCAGTGCTTGCTGGTGAAATCTGTTTATAAAAATCAATCATGATAAATTTGGTTAATAATTTATAGTGAAATGCGCCCATTAATGAGCTTGGGCTTAATTTTAATTTGGCGTGAACAAGATAACTGATTCACATGGGAAATTGCTGACAATTTGATTGATACTCTTGCAAAACTCAGTTTTCTCATGTCGGGCAGAGCCTAATTACCCGCTCCTCTATTGTAGGTTACTTTGATTATTCAAATGTGGATATATTCGAGGAAAATAATGCAATCGATGTGAGAGAGAACTCCCAAATAATTGACCCTTTTATCAGAATTCTGATCATTAAATTAGAATTAATTTTTGAAAAGCCTTTTGTTGTCCTATGAATACTAAAACCAACGTTTTTTTGCTTGATAATTAATTTAGATAAGCAGACAACATTTGATTTTATTTCTGATTTTATCAATTAATCTCGATCAATCATTTAGTGCTTGTTATTATAGACTGCTTTCAAATGTTAAATCAATTCATAACAACAAAAATAACCATTAATTAGAATATTATTTGAACTAAAAATAGGTATTCAATAGATTTTTAAAGATCTTTATCTCAATTATCCGTTTTTTACGCCACGTATCAAATGATTGATTGATTGGATGTTTTGATACATAATGTGATAGATTTTTGAAGAAAAATTCAGAGCTTTTTGTTTGGTTTAGTTTTACTGACAGACAGTAGAAAATTGATTATAAGTTGTCATAAAATATTAGCAAAAAGTAATAATAGATTTATAGAGAGAACGTGAGTCCACTCCTAAACCCATAGATTTATAACTAGATAAATTTTGAAACAAAGTCATGGCTGTCAGTTACCGATACCTATGGTTAGAGAACTCAACTTTGATATTTTAGACTTCAATTTAGAAGATTTTTAGAGTGAAATCTCTTATAACTATAAATATTTTATTATTTTTATGAAAGTATTCTTCAATAGAAAAGTATATCAAAAGGTTTATATCCATTAAACTTATATTTTTATAAAGTTTAAGATCCAGATAAATGTGAAGGTTTATCACACAGGTGGCCAAGAGCATAAAGGAAGGATTACACTTTAAAAAGATTGGTCTCCTAAGACGAATTTTAAGCTAGTACAGATGCTTCTTGGTTTCTAGAATTGAGAAATATTTTATGTTTTTCATTGGAAATTTCGGGAAATTTATTGAATAACAATCCTTGTCTTTCATCTTGGACCATGGACACTGACCTCCCCTGATTGAAAAGCTTTAAAGACCCCGAAGAACTCGACAAAATATCAAACATAAGAATTGAGTTATTTCTTAAGACGGATATCAAGAAAATAATCCTCGAAATAATAGTTAAGTAAATAACATAAAACCAGAACTGAAGTCCAAAAAACAAATTATTTGAAGAGAAAAACTGTTGGTTTGCCTTCAAATTATAGGCTTTCCACACAACACACAAACTGCTGACATATATTCTCATTTCTAATGTCGACGTTTTTCAGTCTTTTCTTATTTTTATTCTTTAAATTTTATGTTCAAAAAACGTGATTAAAGAATTGAAAGGACTTCAGGCCTTTGTTATACCCTCTCCCTCTTCACTGTAAATAACAGGTCATTGGAATACAAGTGTTGCAAACACATGAAGGGCTGGTTATGTAATGCCCTCTCCTATTGTGAATGAGTGGGTGAAATAACTTATGAATAAATCAATGACTTAATGATCGACTGAACGCTTCTGAATAAACGTTTTCTGTATTCATATTTTTTTAAAAATAATTTTAATTATAATTTATTTATGAGTTTTATATCAGAAATAATAACCTAAATATAAGACTCAAAGATTATTATCTTGGTGAAAAACCAAGCCAGACCAATTTCCTTAATTTATTAAACCAATTTTCTAAAGTTGTTCTAGCTTCAATTCACGTGATAATCACGTTTGGGAAACCATGAGTACATTAACATGCACAATACTATTTATAATAATTTCATGTGAACATGGTGATCTAAAGAACGTGACAGTTTGCTGTTCGATAAATTGCTTGCTTTTAAACGCAAACTTGTTAGCTAGGTAGATACATTGGTGAAAACATATCACGTTATTTAAAATAAAATGAAAGGACCTGGAGCACAAAACATGATTCTGCAAAATTAGCCACTAATAAAGGCGTATACAAAATAGTTGCCTTGGTCATTCTAAACAAACTATCAAAAGTTGATTAATAATTTTGAAATATTGAGGAAGTCTTGAGAAAAGAATATTTAATATCACATAAAACTATGGTGTAGTTTATGATAACAATTACGGGCTTTTATTATAAGGCTGTAAAAAATTCGTGCATTTTATGAGTCATTAGAAGTCTCTTCGATTTATTGTCCGTCAAAATAATGGTTAAGTTTTTCATTCTGTTCACTGATAGCGCGGACCGAAACAAAACCTTTAATACTATGTTAACTGCAATTCAAATCAAAAATGAATTTATTTGTTAATTAAGTTTAAGCCTAAAACACAGTTCACGTGAGCTAAACATCAAATGTGAGCCCAAAGTCTGACACAAATGGGTTCCCAACTGTTAAGAAACAGCGAAATCTATTTTTAATACCAACTCTTCTGGTATTGAGTTATACCTGTTTTGCACATCACTTGAGAGCAAAGACACACAACAAACACATCAACAGAAAGACTGACGAAAATAAATAAAACCAAAAATAAAATCCTATGAAATGGGTTTCAAAACTATTTTTTCTTTTACTCCAAATACTAATAATTATAATCAAATCTATTGTGAATTCATTATTAATGACTGAACGAACAGGGTTAATTTCAAAACAACAAACTTAGCCCTGTTCAGTCAGTACAGTCGAACACCCATTCAATTGACTTAAGACAACACTTCCGTACTTTTGTTGAATAATTTGTTTAAAAATCAGTTCAATAAAGTCATTAATCGCCTGAAATTTGAATTAACCGAAAAAAAATCTTAAAAACTATTTAACGGATTATTAAAATATTTTTTTATTCTGACCTCTTCTTATTGCGGATGATTTTGAGGGCAATCTCTTGATTTGTCTTATGGTCGAGCGCTCGGATTACTTGTCCAAAACTGCCTTTTCCTATGACTTCCAGTATCTCATATCGATATGATATGTGGTCGTGAAGTACCTATAAGTTAAGAGCACAGGTATTGTAGTGTCGATCATATTTCAAGAACTGATTCAATATTAGATTAGTTTTGATTGAAATATAAGATAAGAGAAAAATGTATTCAATTTTGTTGAATAATATTTTTGGAAATTTATTA
>JAQIYB010000493.1:0-11256 GCA_034699325.1 Oribatida sp. Gr-Ori-00743 | reverse complement strand
GTGAATGCAGTTCTTGTTTAGGCGTACATTAAGCACAGCACAAGTTTAGATGTTTGCTCCGACTATTCTTCCTATCCTTTATACCTGTATTTCCAGTTTGGTCTCCACTCTCCACAGCAAACACTCGTATTCAGTGTTGTTTTGTCTCTTCGTTTCTGTTTCGTTATCAATGGTAAACGTCTGTACCACCAGAGCAAAGGGCAGACATATTTATTATTTCCCGGGAACTGAACACTAATAGTGTCCCAGGAATGCGTGCCTGTGCTCACTGCCTGTCCCAACTCATTCAAAGAGTGTTGAAAAGTTTGGCTCTGATATAATTGTGAAATAAATTGACATAACTTTTGTGTATTCTTTGGGAACTTCTGGCAAACAGTTATCAGAACTCATATATCGAGTGATTTCATTGCATTTGATTTAACAAAATATTTATGGATTTCATTTGATTCGCGGAATAATTGATTAATACGATGACAACACTTACCTGTAAAGTGCAATACTTGAATGATATCGACCCGTTCGGTGCCTGTACTCAGTTCCCGGAGCCGTCTCGGCCACCACTTTATACGTTTAATGTGAATATACCACTGATTAACCAAATCGCAGCAATTCATCGCTTATTAAAAGCTCCGCATAGAGTAAGTCTACAATAGTTTCAAGTGTTTTATCAAACAAACAAATGCTGTGTTTATCACAATATATCAAATCATTTAAGTTATTAATAATATCTTAAAATAATATCATATAATAACTTATTATTCAGTGATTTCTTATCACTGAGAAACTCATATTTTATAGAATGTATTTGTACTAGTTAATGTTAATCTTATCCATTACTTATCTAACAAATTATTCGTGTTAACAATAAGTTGAAGAACAGCACAGTTTTTACTCTTTAAAACTGATTACTAAGTCATGGATTAGATTCCAACAAATATCAGAATCAATGACCCAATCGTTAGTTTTCATTGCTAACAACATAGGTGCAAGATCCTTCATGACACTATCAAATGTATGGCTTAAATCTAGTTTAAATCCCCTTGTTGATTAATTGTGTTGTATAAACCAGTGCTCAAATCTTCGTCTAAATTCCTTGAGATTTTCTGTTCCCCCAAGGGAGGTTTTGTGTGAATGATCTTGTACTTATGCACTTTATTATTGAAGGTAATGCGGTTTTTCTGGTAAATCCAAATGTAGCAAATAAATGTTCTAGCTAAAACTATTCAATCATATTCATATTCAATCACTTTAATTGAATATTCATTAATAAAATATGATTTTGTATTTTTCTGGTAGCGTTTGAAATGCATTTCAATTAAACTTAATTGTTATTAATTTATTCTAATTCTTAACTGATTTTATTATTTGAAAAAGGAGTAAGCTCAAAAATATTTGCCTTAAAATATTAAGGAGTGGTTTCTCTTTCGAAACTTCATTTGTTTTTCACAATCATTCAGAGATTGGTTTCTATTTTTCCAATAAATTACAGTCCAATCAATCATCGATTGAATGATTTAAACTTTTATTCTTGTGATTACAGTTAGACGACTGTTCGCTACAATTATATAAATATGGCACTGATCATAATGAATGTGATTACGCTAATTATCTGGACCTGGAGGCCACCATCGATGAACAGTCCGAGGAATTCGATTGTTTTACTCTAAAGTAAGACCAGATTTTGATTAAAAACTAAAAACTTGAAAATTAATTAACCGAAAGGTATTCCAATATGTGTTTCATAAGTGAATAATTCCAATAACGTCGAGGTTATCATTGAAGGACAATACAGAGTGTCTGTAGAGTAGCCTAAGAGTAGAGACAATTAATATAAAATAGAGTGAAATGGTTGCTAACAACGGCTAACAAAATCCAACAATAGTTGGATTGTCTGCTCAGGTATTTCAAAGTCAAACGTTTTTTCCGATAGGGATAGGGATAGGGACTAAATTTTTGGGAACAATAAAATTGGTTGTGTTGTGTTGGATGAGTTGCTTTTCAACTTTGCTTTTATACTGATCTATACCTCCCAGTGATTTTAGAGAATTATGATCCGGTGAAGCCAACCAAAGATATTTAAGACTTCTTTTGTCGATTCGCTTCAAATGAATTTACTCTTACTCACCAACAGTGCCAACGCTAACAGCACAGGACTGACAACAACTTTCACATAACTTTCAAATTAAACACTTGTAGTCTTACCTTAATTTCAAACCCCACTCTTTTGTGACAATTTTCTGAGCGCTCAGCCATTAGACGCTCTATTTTGACACTCGAGTCATCCGGTCAATAGCTTTAGATCTGTCGGGAAAGTGGTCACACATCAAATCATTTTCTAATTGTTTCGGATATCAATTCATTTCTTTTTTACTCACAAAAACAAATATCAATTTTTAGTTGTTTTTAAGGCGACTCACAATTGAATAAATATTTCAGAAGTACTTAGAGTTTGAACGTATGATACACCTCTCAAAACGCATCTAAAGAGTCATTTATTTGATTAAACTCGTTTGATCTAGCATGAAGATGCCTTGTTTGTAATAATAACTAATTTCAAATCAATTCATTTCAGTCGCAAGAATGCAGTTATTCTAAGAACTCAACTCTCGGTTCGCGTTCACACAATCATAGGTAAGATATTTCAAACTTTTTCTTTAGGGATGATCAAGCTCAAACTAGTCATGCAATCCACTCATATAGAAATTAAAATTCAATTTTCTATTTTTATTCAATTCGATCATTTAGTTTGGTTTGGAGTATGAATTTGCAAACTTAGTCCTAATTTCAAATTCTTAAAGATAGTAACCATATCTCCATATCTCCAATATCTTGATTTTTACTTCAATATGGTTTTAATCGATTATCTTTAGTTATGGCAGTTATTTGGTGACTCCGGGCTTTTCAATTCATGTCAGATATTATAGCCTTGGTCACTCTTAAAAATGTGTATAAACTGAAAAGTGAATTCATTTCAATCGTCGATTTAATGAAAAAGAGAACAAGCTCATTTAATTTGGAGTCAAGTAATAAGTTGAATGAGACTGATCAATTTAGAAATCTTTTTTGTTATTAAAAAATTCTTTTAATTTATTTGACTCAACAGTTTTAATCGAGGTTTTATTTTAGTTTTTGCATTGACCAATCTCTAGGCGTTTTTAACTTGATTATTTTGAATTCTTATCCTAAACAATATCATAAAAGATTTATTAGATTTAGAGGCTCAGTATAATATTTAACCTATTTAGCTTTAAATGCCTTCCAAATTGTTCTCATATTAAAGCACAGGGTTAAGAACTATAGCTAAAAAAGTGCATCTCATAAGTTATGAGCCCTAATATATGCTATTCCTGTACTCCAAGCATACGATCCGCAAAAGTTAATTAAACTCTTCTGAGTTTTCATAAAGAGTTCATATTATGAATGAAAGGAAGAGATTTCACAATCATTTATATATAGAATCAAATGTTTGCGACAATACTCGAGATATTATTCTTAAGAGAAGTTATTTTTATAATTTTGGACAAACATTCACTGGTCATAACCCTGGTTGATATGACCCTTGTTATGACCTTAAGGCCATCATTTGATTAAAAAATAGCATATAATTTAGTTGGCTTTAGATCTACTCAAGAAGTTAGAGGAGGTTCATGCCCAGGGTTCACAAGGGTTCACTAATAAAATACTCAAATATTTTTCAATTCATATTTTATTGAAACATAATTTTAGGATAAAACGCACACAAAAAAAAGTTTGCATTATTTTCAAATGAGTTTCGAGTATTAGTAACAGTTTTTCTGGAAAAGATTTATGCTGGGTGTTCACCACACCGAGTAATTTAAAACTTCATACAGCGATCAAACCTTTTACCACAAATAGATGTTTTATCACTACAGGTATGAGTGACCTGTCTAATTATCTGTTTTATGTTCAATTTAGAAAGGATCTATTATACTCACACTCAATACTCAACTGTTTTCACTGTATTTGATTGAATTTTTCTGAAATCTAACCCTTGATATGTATTTCTCATGAAATGAAGTTCCGAACCATTCATTTAAGTTTTGATCTGAGAATAGAAAATCTGAACATTTGTCGAGCATTTCATCCCTTATAACACTATATTATTATATTATATATAAAAACATATATTCAATGTTTCGATTGAAAATAATTTATAATTTATTTTGGAATAACTTTTTCCTATAGAAAAACTATTAAACTCAAGCGGTCGTGATTTGAGAAGAGCCTTGTTCTCTTTAAAACAAATATTTCAGGTATGTATTCATTATAGGTTTGAACGGACATTATTTGCAATCAATGCATAAAACAAAGGAATCTGTAAATTAAAGAGTGAAACTCTGTCCGATTTTAACGATACACCTGTCCTTTTTAATTAAGCCACTGATAATGTATATTCAATAAGAAAAAGGTCAAGTTGAATCATTTAGAATTTCGCTGATTTTACTAAGAAATGAGGAGAAATTCCAGCGCAGTTTTATTCATATCCTCCCCTTTGCTCCGTCTTAAAGAGTTTGTCCCAATTTTTTAGGCAAAAACAGTTGAATAGTGGCTTCAAATTAGTACTCAAAAGACATTTTTATAAATTCTAATCTGAGTTGTAATGAGAGGCGCCTCCACTATGAGTTAATTAATACCTGAATCGCAGAGTGAAATGGGTGTGGATTTTATGTGTTTTGTTGTGGATTCTTATAGGACGACAAAGATCTAGTTCACGAGTTTGTGCGAAATGATGGACTCGCCTGTCTCATCAAAGTTGGATCTGAAGCGGATCAAAATTATCAAAACTACATCTTAAGAGGTAAACCACAGTTTCTTCTCTCCTAAAGTTTAATAGCAGTTCTCTGTTTGAGAAGAATGTAATTCTAGACATAACTCTGTTTTAAAAACTACTTATACTTCTTATATGAGTTATACCCGACTATCGTTGAGAATAATAAAAGAGCTTTTGTTTGAATCAAATAAGATTTCAATTAGATATTTATTGTTGTGTTTTGCCATCTCTTTCTAACAGTCCTTTTGGACTGAGAGCCGTCTATTTATAGTTATAATCTATTCTTTACGATCCTATTATACAGCTTTAGGACAAGTAATGCTTTACGTCGATGGCATGAATGGTGTCATTGAACACAACGAAACCATTCAATGGCTCTATACTCTCATCTCTTCGCAGGTAATTTGAATTTAAAAAGTCACGACTTCTAAGACATAACACAAAACTAACATTAATTCAGTGGAAACACTCGAAAACAATATTATATAAACTGTTTTTCCTGTGATTCCAATTATTTGTGATTAATATAACAATTATTTCTCTAAAGTATCGGTTAGTCGTAAAGACGGCGTTAAAACTACTTCTCGTGTTTGTCGAATATGCGGACTCTAATTGCAAGCTATTAGTCAACTCCATTGAAACAGTCGATTCCGAGAGGGGTATGCGCTCTAATACAACCATTTTGTGCGATACTTATCATTTGTTTCCAACATCGCACAGGTGTGAAGCCCTGGACTAACATAATGAATATTATGAATGAAAAAGATTCGGCAGACATTGAGTTACTTATATTTTCAATGACTCTCATCAACAAAACACTTAACGGAATCTCAGATCAGGACACCTATTATGACATAACCGACTCCATTGAAGAACAGGGAATGGAGCGAATCATTCAACACTATATGTCCAAACAGGGCACTGATCACGACTTACTTCAACAGTTCCGAACATATGAAGCAGTTCTAAGGCATGAGGACGGAGACGATGACGGCAGGGGATTACCTGACTCACACAAAATTACTCTCAGACGTAAAAGTGGGTCTGGACTCGAAGAGGACAGAAGGAAAAGCAGAAGACATTCGTTTGGAACAATATCTTCTGGAGGAGTGAAACCTCAAATAAGTAAAGTGAATAAATGTGACGAAACCATTCCCTCCTGGCAGAGGAAAGTACTCCAACAGACCGAACAGTTTAATAAGAAGTTTTTCAACTCAAATATGGTTTCCAATGGTTTCGATGACATCAAACCTACGATAAGAGTACGAAGAGAAAGAGATGCGCGACAAAAGACCTTGATTAAAGAGCAAGAACTCAATAACCAGAGATCGAGTATATCCTCGTGTAGTAGTGCCGACTCTTATGGAAGTTTTGCATCATATGGCAGTTATGGCAGTGGCGAAGAAAAGCCATCTCTGATTGAGACCATTAAAATTCTTCCAAACTCAATGGTGGAGAGGGTTACTAATAAGTTTGACAAGAATGTCGAGGATGAAAATAAGAAAAACAGCCAGCTCTCCTTTCAAAACAAACAGAATAAATGGGAAAATAATAATAATATTACGAATAATAACAACAATTTATTTAATAATTTGAATAATAATAACACAAAAAGTAATAATAACTTTAAGAACGAGGGAACGAATAATTCCAAGTCTAGTGAAGTGAATGGACACACAAATGGACACTATGTCCTCACTAAACAGAACAGTATGAATGATAAGAAGGCGTGGATGCTGTCCATGATGTACGGCAAGACAAATGAAGAATCGACTAATTTAGCGCATTCTAAGCCTCAAATGGCGTCCAATAATACCTGGACTCAAAATTCTAATAACGAAAATATAGAAAATCATTTAAAGACAGAATCTGTTCGATCGATCAAAGAAAGAATTATGAAACCGGTTATCAGTCCTGTAACCGATCCCATCATTAATGGAAGTTTGCAAAGAATAATTAGTGCCAAAGAGTCTCTGTCCGACCCGAAGAGTCAGCCCGAGTACTTGCAATGGGACCAATTGGTCAACTCTCTGTCCCGACCCCTTCTAATCAATGACTTAGACTTTACTGATTTAAGAGATGACGACGACGCAGACATCTGTGCGCCCACTGCCAACAGTTCATTATCCAATACACCACCACCGCCTCCACTGCCCGTTGATTCAAATTCTTTGATGCCACCGCCTCCCCCTCCCCCGATGTGTGGTACTCCTCCACCACCACCACCTATGTCGGGCACGCCAACACCACCACCTCTTCCTAGATTTGGAGGTGGTTGGCTCTGCAATCAGCGCAATCAAAACACTCCTTCACCGACGCCATCACCAGATATGTCAAAAATGATACCAAAGAATAAGAAGACAATAAAATTGTTTTGGAAAGAAGTGAAAGAAGACAAGTCGTTATTGAGTCGAATAATCAAAAAGAAGACAATTTGGGACGAACTCAAAAATGTTTCGGTTGACACACAGAAGTTGGAGCACTTATTTGAGAGCAGAGCCAAGGAGTTAATCAATAAGGTATGCATTCAATCATTGATTTGATCCAAATTTGGTTCAGTGAAGGCTTTACTCACAAATCGGAAAATAATAGTTTTGGTACTTTTTTCAATGATTTGCATGTTTTATGACTTTTTCGATAAACGTTTTGACATTAAATCGTTTTCTTATTCTCTTTCAACTCATTTAACAAAATATAATAATTGAATGGCTTTAATAGGAGGTAAGGCTTTCCTATGTTCTCATATTTTAAAGTATCTAACCTTTGAATCAATTAATAATTGCGATATAGAAGGCACAGGAGGCCGGAAAGAAGAATGAAGTCGTAGTTTTGGACACAAAGAGGTCAAATGCCATTAATATAGGAATGACAAAACTGCCGCCACCCAGAACAGTCAAGACTGCAATTCTCAAAATGGACCCGACTATTATGAACAGAGAAGGGATCGATAAGATATTGTCGACAATGATGCCCACCGAAGAAGAAAAGACTAAAATACTTGAGGCACAAATGGCTAATCCCGACGTACCGTTGGGTTCTGCAGAATCTTTTTTGCTCACTTTATCCTCGATCAGTGCATTAGAGGCCAGATTAAGGCTTTGGGCGTTTCGGTTAGACTACGATATAATTGAACGGGAAGTGGCCGAACCTCTGATGGATCTGAAACAGGCCACCGCTGAACTCGAAAAATGTGAGACTTTTCGTATAATTTTAGGCACTTTACTATCGATCGGAAATTACTTGAATGGCATCGAATCAAAAGGCTTTCAAATCGATTATTTGGCGAAAGTGCCTGAAGTGAAGGACACTGTCCATAAACATTCACTTCTTCACCATTTATGTCATATAATTATGGAAAACTATCCGAAATCCAGTGATTTATACTCAGAATTAGGAGCCGTTTCGAGGGCTTCAAAAAAAGATTTCGATGAAGTGTTCAAAAGTCTACAGAAAATGGAAACGGATTGTAAGGCTTCGTGGGAACACTTGAAAGTGATCGCTAAACACGACGGTTCCACTCCAATGAAAGTCCGAATGTCGGAATTCTTAGCCGATTGCGCCGAACGGATCATTGTTTTAGGGATTATTCACAGAAGAGTTATCAATAGATTTAAAAAGTTTTTGGTTTATTTGGGTTTACCTTCACATCAAATAAAGGAAACGAAACCGAATTATATTTTGAAAATCATCAGTGAATTTGCTTTAGAGTACAGAACAACTCGAGAAAGAGTCAAAGAACAGCTCGAAAAGAAGGCCAACCACAAGGAGAGGAATAAAACTCGTGGAAAAATGATTACTGAAGTAATTTCTCTGTTCTTTGTTTAACATTACTTTTACCACATTTTAAACATTTGTTCAACAGATGGATAAGTTTAAGACCAAAGAACAAGAGGCCGACCACGAACTCAAACAACTGCTAACTAACGGAAGTGATTATGAGAGTGAAGGTGGGGGTAGACCTACCAAATGGGGAACCCTTCCCGGCACTAAACTAAGACGTCCTTCCAGTGGCTCAATGACTAATCTTTCGAATATAAACGGCACACAATCGCGACCTCCCATTCACTACAGACATAGTGTCAATATTGAGGCCTATACTGAAGCAGACGATGAAATTCTAGAAAGTCTGGTCAGGACTACGACCAGTCAACCCCTCAAAAATGAACAGAGAGTTAGAAGAAAAGCGAGATATGGAGAAAGAAAGTCATGTAATTAGACAAATATTTTAATTTTTAATTCATTTATAAGTTTTAATTAATTTGTTTGAATAGTGAGACGAACTCTCAAAAGTGGTTTAGATCTGTCCGAAGAGGAGCGGCTAATGTTAGCCACGTTATCCACTTGAAGCCAATTGGATAATAACTTTGTTAAAAGCCTTTTAATTGCCTTTTATATGATAATAAGCTTTCGATGCTTTTATATAATGTTTTAACCATCGATTTGTTTTACTTATTCTGTGATCTCTAGTATTCATATTTATATTTTAAATAATTATCGAAAACATAACAAACAGCGAGAGCTTCAAAACCAAAGCGAAATATCATTTACTTTAATAATTTGAGTGAATTTAGTTCGCAATTCAGTTAACAAAACAAAAACAGACGAAACGATTGAAATAATTCATTTGTGATAACATTAACTTAAGAATCGATATATTGTTTTATGTTATTTAAGATTAATTTAATTTCTATTAACTAAATATTTGATAAAATAGTATTCTTTTGGGGGAATTCTCTTTCTATTTATTAGTATATAATCATAGAAAACAAAATTTGTTTAATATATGAATCGCACGTAGTTTTGAAGTTCTCTTTAGTCAAACATATATTTAAGTATATTTAAGAACAAATGTCTTAATTGTATTGAAAAACATTGAAAATCCAATTCCTAGTCATCCTTTGAACTAATAAAACAGTTGTTTTACAAACAGTCAAAACACTATTTCTGCCACCAATCAGGTCAACCAAAAGCGATACCACCGAAGGCTACGATAAAATCAAGAATATCCAAGATTTCAATTGAAATTATACAATTGTGCAAGGAGTGTTATTCCATTATTTATTTCTCTTCTTTCCGACTTTATTATCAATTTGTGGTCATATCTACTGATAATTCATAAATTGGTTCAATTGATTAGGAATTCATCAAATTCTTAAAGAATTCTTTATTATCTATTCGACCTAGTTCATTTAATTGACATGAGTTCTGATGTTATTTCCCAATGAAGTCAACAAATGAATTATTTGATTCATTCTTCAAACTCATAAAAATAGGTCGAATCTAATGAAAGAATTTGTTTATTTAGTATTTTAAGACTTAAACACATTTACATAAAAAGATTTAAACAAAGAATTGATTGGATTCACAACTTTGTCACCGAAAGTGACCCAAAAATGTTAAGATTTGTTCGCACAGAATATGAAGATTAGATAAAGAAGTGATTCATTGATAAATGTCGTCAATGGTTGAGGTGTGCTCGCTATAAAACAACATAACTTCAGAAAATACATCATTTCTTTCTTGCATTCCGTCATTTGGTTTATTTTTGTCAAACCTTTCGTAATACGGTAATCCGTGGGCGCCATAACTGGAATAGTCATCTAATGTTTCCAATTCCAAGAGCTCTGGTTTGTAACTGGACAGGAAGTAAATCCAAGGACTACTTTGTGAGCCGTCTTCTAATATGACCGGAGTCTCGGTTCGAACGTAATAAGTTGGGGCGCCTTCCAGTTCATCCATTATGGCCAACATCTGGTCGTCCACCGAATATACTTCACCTTTAATTTTCTTTGAAAACAAATATCATTTTTAAGTCAATTAATTTTAAAAGAGAAATACAATAATTATCCCTCAATTCAAATACAGTGAAATATAGGCCTTCCAGTAAAACCCTCTATTATGCTCGATGTTCTCAACTTCAATTATTTGGAAAGGAGCAAGAAACAATAACAAAAATGTTAGGAATAATAAAGAAAAGACCGGAAACTTTAAAATTATGATTTAATTACTTTTCCGAACCCTCTTTTGGGTAAAAGATAAGGAATATTATATTTGGAAGCGATCACAAGCGGCCACTCGTCCACTGTCTCAGCCCTCGACACAAAGCTAGAGAATCCATTCTTCGTATTTGTCATTAAGAAATGATTCGGTTCACCTGAAAGTCATTAATCGTTAATTTAAATAATTAGTTAAATAGAGGTAATATACCCTGCTTCAAAGTTCCATATACAAAGAGTAAATGTGGGCTCATTTTGAAGTGTAGTTTAATCCGAATACTTTGCAAACTATAATTATTTTAATGGAAATGTGTGAGAGGAGTGTCACTCTTTCATATCATTTGAGTTTGTATTGGATTTAACTCAAAGTATTTTCTGATAATTTTCTAATCGACAAAAAGGGTTATTAATTAAGAGCTCTCAATGAAAAAGTTTAGGAAATGTTAGAAATTCTAAGTATTTCAAGGA
>JAQIYB010000492.1:0-11264 GCA_034699325.1 Oribatida sp. Gr-Ori-00743 | reverse complement strand
GAGCGCCTAATGAAATTCCTCGGCGGTGTCGGGTTAGGTAATAGCGATTGACGTCCTCTCAATTGTTTTGGTTCTATCACTTCTTGCTTTACTTCCACTTCTTCTTCGCTATCACTCGACTCATATTTGTTGGGAAGGGATGGGCGTCCGCTCGCAGTGATCTCATGAGTAACCCGCGAACCTATCGCTGCTAGAGAAGGACGTCCTCTTCGTCGCTTTGTATCGACCACTCGGTCCCCTTCGTCTATTATGGAACTGTCTTTAGACCGCATACCGAACCCAATTTGATTAATGTGTCCGAATTGGAAGCGCTCGGGTTCGACATTCATTAAGTATTCGGGCTCAGAATCAGTTTGACTGTTCTGACTGTGAATCGATTTCCTTTTATTAACCATTTGTCTCATTCTGTTCCCCAAACCGTCGTTCGGAACCGGCTTCTCAAGACTTGACCGCAAGCGCTTTGCCGAAGACTGGACACCCGAATCGCGTTTGCGTTTTATTGGCGAAACGGCTTCAAACCCGTTCGGCGATTGACTGTCCTCTCCCTTCATGTCATAGATTTTATTCTCCAATTCTTCGGTTTCGTGAAACTGTTTCAACACTTTCCTCAGGAGTGACTTCTGCGCCATATTTAAGAGCGGAAGCATTGGTAAGTCTTCTAAGAGGTCAAAGGCCAACAGTTGCTCTTTGGTTTGATAGCCGTTTTCAATGAGGACTTCAATGGTTTGTCTGTCAATTGTCTCAAATTGAGACAAATATCTGTCAGTGAAGTCTAAGTCCACTTCCATCTCGTCTTCACAGATATTGGATGAAATAAATTTTCTGATTCTGTTCATCGTTTTGAGTGATAATCACTGATATTTAGAAGAGTTTGAATCAAATGACAGTAATCTTAAAATTGCGTAAAAAAGTGAAATCCGTTACGAAATGTATTTTCAAAAAACATATGATTTAAATGACATTTCATTCATGTTTTGCAACATTTTTTGTTGACTAAAACACGTGTAAAACAACGCTTAATATCTATAAAATATTCTCAATATTTGTATTAATGTTTTGCCTGAAACGACATCTTTTGGTCATTTGTTTCTTCAGTTCCTTATTTATTGACGAAATCATTTGTTTTGAATGTTTGGACACAAATTGTCACACAATTAAGACTTAACTCAAGACAATGAACTCTTTGGAGGTCTTTGGTCTACGAATCAACTCTTTATTTTTAAAGGAGGATAAAACATATCTCTCTCTATTGGAAGAGTTCTTCGGGAGATCGGGAAATGTATTTTCGGAGGTTTTGTTACTTTTGAATCAGTTGTCGAATAACTCGAATTACACAAAACTAAGTGGTATTAAGACATCCCTTCCGTATATAATTGTCCAGAAGTTAGATATTTATGTGAAGAAGTCAGAGAACAGCCGCCAACTCATCGACAATCAATTGACGCCAACTGTTCAGTGGAATGCACTGAATTTGGCGCTCAAGAAGAAGAACCAGACCTGGATGGACATCATGGCTGACGTCTATTGCTTGGACTCCATTCCAAAGGAAAAGATATTGGTTGTCATCGGAAAGTATTTGGAGGAAAAGAACTTCTTCGAGGCATCACTTCTTGTCATCAAATTTCGATTAGCAGATCATTTCGATGTCCAACAAATACTGATTCCCATTCTGTTCCAGGTTTGGACACAAACTATAACGTCAGTCAATAATCTGTTCTCCAAATTTAGGATAAGATAACTGTTGTCGACGACTACATCCGTGGCTGTGAGACACATGGCTTCCAATTAATAGAGTTTTTGGATAAATGTTTTGCTGACAAAAACTATGGCTACGAAGTCGTGGATCAGATACCGGACGCCCGAAGAGATAAATTGGTGCCAAAAACACTACAAAAGTTGGTTAAACGTCTCCTCAAACAGCATAGTATCGATGAGAGCGCCTGTCCTAACATTATCGGTAAACAAACTGATAATCAGCTCCGATATCTCATTCACAAGAAGTATAGTGAAGTATGTCATCCATTGCCAAATCACTCTTTAAGATATTCTAATTGTTTGTTTTTGTCTTAAGGGAGGCTTTTCTGACGGATCCTTCTCTGAAATGGTCATAAATACAATCGGAACCAATAAAGAACTTCAGAAAGAATTGGTGATAATGATTGTCAGTTATGGCGAGTATAATGACGCCATAAAATGGGCCAATCATTACGATATTCCTGTCGACCAAAGACCTTATTGTATTAGAAATCTAACGGAATCCCCGAATCCGGTCCAAAGGTATTGAGTTTTATTCGGAATTAAAGTTAATTTAGTGATTATTGACAGTACGAGCAGTTCTTGGGACGATTGGGGCGACGATGAGCCTAAAGAAGACTTTTATGGCCTCAAAATATCATTTATTTATGACATCCATTGGATTAATAGCGACGACAAGTTCGCCAAATTCATCGATCAAATAAATGTAATCTTTGGATAATTATTCGATAAAATTCATTAATCTTTATATTCTTTGAGGACTCGAATGTGATAGGTATAGATGGCGAGTGGCCGCCCATTTTGGGAGCCAATAGTTCGGCGCAAAAGTTGACATTACTTCAAATCGCTTCGTTTGACTCCTGTTTTCTAATCGATGTCTTAAAACTCAAAGACTCGAAACATTGGACGACATTTACCGACAAAATATTGAATTCAAAGACAATTATGAAACTTGGTTTTGGATTTCATAACGACTTATCACTGATTCAACAGTCGTTCCCAATCGAGACTGAGTTTAAACCGCAGAAGATCTTCGATTTAAGCAAAGTTTTTGAATTTGTTTTGAGTGAATATCAGAATCTAATCGATGATAAGTCTATCGCTGAGGCGCGAAGTAAAGACCTCAAAGGACTCTCCAAATGTGTGTTCCTTTTGTTGGGTAAACCACTCGACAAATCGGAACAGTTTTCCGATTGGAGTCGTCGGCCATTACGCGAAGAACAGGTCAAATACGCGGCTTTGGATGCCTTCTGTTTGATTGAGATCTTCGATGAGTTGAGGAAAAGGTTTAATGAAAATAATTACGATTTCGATGAGTTTGTCGACAATTTCCTAAAAGGAAAGCTTAAAAGAGTGGAAAAGCGGTTAAAAGTGGGCGACACTAATGAAGACACTGATATCAAGTTTGATGTGAAGAATGTTCGCTCTTTTCATGCCGTTTGCGATACTATGCTTCAGGGTATGAGTCGTTTACTTGTCTTCACTTTTTATTCTAATTTTTATCACATTTGAAGGTTTGGGTCGATTTCTACGTATTTGTGGCGCAGATGTGGTTGTCTTTGAGAGTAGCCATGGTAATGACGATCACCACAAAGCGGCCCGAATAGCAATGGACCAGAACCGCGTTCTTTTAACTTGTGGTGCGCCCTACGAACAGTTTAAGAGTCGTTTACCTAAAGGGATGTGTTATAGGGTTAACAATAATATGCCGGCCTATGAACAGATGGAAATGGTTTTGAACAGATTCAATGTGAAAGTGACGGAAGAAGACCTCTTCACTCGATGTCCGAAATGCAATTGCGATGACTTCCAAGCCTTGAATAACATAGAAATCAGAGAATTGTATAAAAGAAGGACTTCGAAGACCAAATCCGGAGCTCTAATCAATTTCCAAGGCTTTCACATCTCTGTCTTCGAGAAAGTCCAACAGTTTCTTATCTGTTCCAAGTGTGGACAAGTCTATTGGGAGGGATGCCATCAAAATCGATGGAAAGATAAGATTAAAACTATTTTGTTTAAAAGTCAAACTGAAATGAGTGAGGAAAATGTCATTACAATCGATTGAATGACAATTATTTACAATTTTAAGACAAGTCTTTCAAATTATTACTATTTTCAGATAATTATTGATTTATTCATTTGTTTTAACGCTATTTTATTTGTTTCCCTCCAATACGTGATAATAAAGACCCGGGTTCTATGATTCTCAGCTTTTTATACCCGGGTATCTATTGTGATGTAATGGAATAAGTATTTGTAAAAAGTATTTAAGTGTTTATTATTCGGAAAAATTAAATTTCTTTTTGATATAAAATGATTTTAATCTAAATTTATTTACAAATCAATTGTCTGTTCCTATGGATTGATAGTACAGACAACAGTAGAGCCCTTTTGTCTTTTGAAGCCATGTATTGCAAACGGTTTGCAACTGTCCTCACATTCTCTGATGGAATCAAAATTGTTTTTATTACCAAAACATCCGTAATATAGAAAGCATTCACACGTTTCGGTGGTCTTCTCGTAATAGTATTTAATCTCTAGTCTGCCGATAGTGCCCTCACACCAATAGCCAGAGTCCTGTGTGTATTCCAGACAGTTCTTCTTCCTGGCCTGTTCTGTCAGGTTCTTCTTAATTAATTGTTTTTGATAAATATTTCGAATCGATGAAATGGGATCTCCTTTTCTCAGCTCTTTAACAATTCATTTCATTAATTATTATCTCAAATAATAGTTTTATAAAATTTTGAGATGTGCAAGGTTCATTTTAAATGTTTTACACACTGTTATATATTTACTTAATATAAAGGGAAAGGCAGTCAATTCATGTTTCAAATATACATAAATTGAGAATTTGTTTAACCTTGCACATATTCATTGAATAAAGACCTCCAAATTTTGATCTCTTGGTACTCATCAAAGTGGTCTCATTAATTGTGTTGACCGTGCTACTTATTGTAGAGAGGGTAGTGTCGGTATTATCCATAGTGTCGGTAGTTTCGGTAGTGCTGGTAGTTTCGGTAGTGTCGGTAGTGGTGGTAGTGGTGGTAGTGTCGGTAGTTTCGGTAGTGTCGGTAGTGGTGGTGGTGTCGGTAGTGTCAGTAGTTTCGGTAGTGTTGGTAGTGGTGGTGGTGTCGGTAGTGTGAGTAGTTTCGGTAGTGTCGGTAGTGGTGGAAGTATTATCAGGCGATGGAGTGTTTTCTAACTCCTCATGAGCCTCAGTCTCATCCTCATCTACATGCTCCACCTGTCCATTTTCATCGACGAGCATAGCAAGTACTTCCATTTCTGGTGGTTCTGTAGCCAAGATCTCGTCGGTGTTGAGCTGATAATCGTGTTCTTCTATAGAGGAATTGCTCGTTGAATTGGCAATCGATTCCTCGACTATTCTATTGTCTAATTTGATATTTATATCTAATTCTTGGTCGTCTTCAAATTCAAAAATATCTGGTACTTCTTCGGTGGTGGTCGTTGTCTTGTTCTGTACAAATGACCACTGGAAGAATCGGAATCCTTTATTTGCAGAATGTTTTTCCGTTGTATTATCTTCGGGTTAAAGTGGTTTGCATTGATTAGAAGAGAATATTTGTTTAAAAGGAAAGGGTTCTCACTTTTATGAGTTCTTTTCATGGAAACATATTTGGCGTTCGGCAGAAGTAATAGTAATAATAATAATGAAACAAATAGTGAAGTATTGAATGTCATTGCGATTGAAAACCATATTTTAGTCATTTGTTTATGTGGTGAAAATCAAATTCATTTATTTCTCTGACTGATCTGGATATTAAACTAGACAGTGGAATCGTCACACAAATATACTAGGTGCTCTTTACTCATTTAAACTCATATCATAATTATTAAACACAAGAAAAAGTTTTGATCAACTTTTTTGAATAAAGTTTTATTCTCTGCCAAATCTCTATTCAAACGTGAGAGTCAGGTTTACTACAGCTGAGCGCAGGTCTGGTTACCCCCAGTTTGGAAAGTTTCAATTATGAATACCCAGAATAAACAATAAAACGGAAGTTTCATTAATCTATTCATTTCTCATATTTTGTTTGACTTTTATTCCAATGAATTCAAGTTTGAGATTATGTACTGAAAGTGTGAATACATTTGTTTCAAAGCATTTCCTATAAGTTCCTCTGATTTGAGTGCAGTTCCCATTCAGTCCCCATCCAGTCGTATGTTTCTCTTAAACGACACTTACGAATATCTGTTAACTGATCCCATCGACAATAGGAATGAATTCGAGCGGTACTCCCAATCGGACCCAATACTACCGAAGCCAACTGAAGACCAGTCACCACAGACCGAAGTCTCTTCAGATGAGAAGACAATCGTTGAACTTTTGGAACAATTCTTTAAACCAATATAAACAGAGAAAGAGTTGGTTCTCAGCGCCGCCGAAGAATATGAATAGACTCTCATTTTCCTCCAACAAAGTGACTCCAATCGCACCCAAACCGAGCGCACAATTGAATCTATTTAGAAGTTCATTGACTGCACCGGTCAAACACAACCCCGACATCAAACTTATTATGGATGCCTACCAATCAACTCTGGATCGGGGCTCAAATCAGTACATCAATGAACTGATTAACATTCACTACGACCCCCACCAAAGTCTCACTGATATATATTCGGTTCATATGCAAGAAGTCAATCAATTTGTCGAAAGATTGCAATTCCTTTCATCACTGCCTCCGAACGAATTGCAGGAGAATATGAAGAACTGGTTGAGTGTATTCCTACTGAGGAGCTGCTGGTGGTTCTCATTCATGGACGAGGATGACGTCGATGTGCTTCGTGTGAGCGGTAATTATGGTATCGGTCGACATATCCGTTTGGAGCCGTTGTTCGCATTCGCACAAACCATACACGGAATGAATCTCAATATAATAGAGTTGGCTCTGGTCAGCACTTATCAGCTTTTGATGGGCACTTCCACATTCATATCTAATCCGATCACTGGCGAGAAGGGGACGACTGCAAAACGCAGGGATTATGTCCTAAAATTACTTTATAGCTATCAGAAAGAGCTCTATCCGGAGGACAAACTCCGTTACGCGCGACTTCTGACCGCTTTGTCTGAATTGTCTTACATTTCGGCCAAATTGTCGCAAACGATTCCTTATTAATATAAAAATTGAAAATTATATATAAAATTGAAATTTGAATAAAATATTAATTTTTGTGCTGACATTGAATTTTAGTCTAGAGTTCAATAAATCTGTTCAAAGAACAGAGTTGGCCAAGGTGGGGAGCTGCCCCAATTCACCTGAATTTGGCTAATTTTATTGTCTGCTAATTATTTTTCCTACCTTGTACTCCCAGACCAACCTTTGCCAACCCTGTGTCTGAATAAAAAGTTAATTAAAGTTCAGACAAGTGTTGAAATTGAAGAGCAGCTGAACTGAAAATTGAATGACAATTAACCGCCATATAAATGAATTGAATAAACTTGTTTGTTTTATAAGCCGAACACAGGTTCACTGAGACGTGTATCTGTCCTATTGGTTGACTGAACCACTGATCCAAAAACTTTTTTGAGTACTTTTTCTCGAAAACACACAAATATTTGAAACGAGTCATTAGTTTTCTGATTCAATCACTAAATGCTTCAAACGTTTGGCTTAAAAACTGTTTTGTAGTCAAAGATCTATTCAAAAGTTATTCGAGTTATGAATTCCTATTCAGTGCGAAAGTTTTTGGCTTTTGTTTTACTCAGTTTACTAATTGATATCACAAAACAGGTCAGTGTTATCGTAAAGCACACTCATTATGTCGGTTCCATGAAAATGGTAGATGGAAAACAAGTGAAAACATTTCTCGGCATACCTTACGCACAGCCACCCATTGGTGATCTTAGATTCAAAAAGCCTGTGCCAATAGTCGAGCCCAAAAAGACAGTTAAGGCCACGGAATGGCAATCGGCCTGTTATCAAAACGAACTCTTCAAAGAGATAATTATTAATAAGAAAGTCAGTGAAGACTGTCTGTACCTCAATATATGGGCGCCAAAGAATGAAAGCGAACGCGACTACGAGGAGGACGCGTTAAGGCCTGTTCTCTTCTGGATTCATGGCGGCGCTTACATATCAGACTCAGCCAGTCGTGAGCTCTACGACAGTGAAAAGTTGGCCGCAAAGTCAGATGCGGTGATCGTTACCATTAATTATCGTTTGGATATCTTTGGATTCTTATATACCGGAACGGATGAGGGGCCGGGTATTTAATTCAATACTTATGTGCTCTAGCTTTCAATTATCGACTTATAGGTAATGTTGGTCTTTGGGATCAGGCACTGGCATTGGAGTGGGTCATCGATAATATCAAATACTTTGGAGGCGATCCTAAAAAGATAACAATAATAGGAGAAAATGCCGGCGCCTTCTCTATTGGTGTTCATCTGTTATCCCCAATAACCCGAAATATGTACCAAAACGCAGTTATGATTTCAGGTTCGGCACTGAATTACATAATTGGAGAGAATCCCCAATCGGCGAAAGACAAGTGGCTTAAGGCTTCAAAAGAAGTTGGATGTGGCAAGGGCAAAAACTTTACCGCATCGGTAATGAAGTGTCTGCGCAAGAAAAGCGCCGACGAGTTGTCCAAAACTCTTCTTAAGCTCTCGCAGTCAACCAAAACCGATGAGAAGAAGACTGTCGACGAAATCACACCACAAGTGGTTTATGGCGACGCTTTCTTACCCGAAGATCCGGTTACTATGCTTTCCGAAGGAGACCACAAACGCAATGTCAATATATTGATTGGTCACACAGACGACGAGGGCGGGTATATGTTGCCAATGGTTGATATGACCAGATATTCGATAACAGATCCAAAAGAGATAACATATGACGAGGCGTTCGAAGATCTCAAGAAACTGACGAAACAGTTGATCTCAAAAACAGAGATAAATGGCTTAAAAGTGGCCGAAACTTACTATTCATCTCTGACTTCGAAGAGCAGTAAAATTCTTCGGCGAACCATTGGAGTGGCTTTGGGTGACTTTTATATCACATGTCCGACGATTCTGTTCGCAAAAATGCTGTTCAAAACTGATCCGCAAAAAGTGAAAGTATATCATTATTATTGGTCCAGAAAAGTAGGCGATATGGCAGTGCCCTGTGCCGACTGGATGGGCGCCTGTCACGGCACTGACTCTTATATGCTGTTCGGTGACCCCTTTGTCAATGAAAACCAGTATAACGAAGAAGAAAGAAATGTTTCCTTAAATTTCATTAAAACTATTTCTCATTTTGCAAATTATGGGTCAGTTTTTGTTTTGATTCTTTGACACAAATAATTTGATCCTGATCATTTTTACATATAGAAAACCACTAGCACAAGAGGACAAGGATTGGCCTAGCTATTACATGAAAGATGAAGAAATAATAGCTCCTTATTATGAATTCTCAAATAAAAAGAGCGACAAAAAGAAAATTTATGCCAAAAATCTGAAGAACAAAGAGTGCGAAAACCTTTGGAAGAAATATATCATTTAATTAATTAATTTGTAATTAAAACTAAATAATTATTAATTAATAAAAGTCTAAAAATTGAATTTTATTAGTTGCTTGCTTATTGGTCAATACATTGGTCAAAATTGTTCGAGCAAATGTTCAAGCTCATTTACTTCACTTATCACGAGATTCATAGATTATTTAAAATTGAATTTGAAACCCATTAGAGAAGATGGGAGTACCCAAACGCGGCCCAAAACCTGCCCGACCCAATACAGGTACACATCAAGAGCCAGACGATCCTCCTGAACGTCAAAGAAAGGTGCGAGGTACGCCACGAAAGAAATGGCCAAAACCCAAATCACCTCCAAAACCACAATGGGATGAATCGAGTAATTTATTTAAACAAATTTGAAATAGAAATCAATTGATTTTCCCCTTCAGAGAGAAAGTCATTCAGAAGTCGATCGAAATCAATGAATTTGAACTCAAGAAGGGGTAGCCGTCGAAGGGCTCAACATTTCTGATGACAATTGTTTTATACGACTATTCATTGAATATTATGATTGTATTGATTGAGAACTAAAATATATTTAAATCAAATGAAAACTATTTTTAATTCCAATTTTGAATTAATTTTAATTCCAATTATGAGAGAAGAATTGGTTTAATGACTAATCGACGGAACAATTGTTCTCAATATTAGTTCCGATAAATGGATTTCCAAACAAATCAAAGAATATTCTCTAAAATCTTTTATTTCAATTCCGATAAATTCCTATAAATAATATAATCGGAGAACTGCCTCAATATTCTGATCGGATTTACGATCGCCTCAATATTGAGTTAAGACATCGCGAGGGCAACGACTTAACACTTTCCCAAAAAGTTCTCTTTGTTTCCGATTTTCGGATTCGAGTATTCTGTTGGACCGGTAGAGCCTCTGAATTGTTTTCTTTGACCATAACTTTGTTTAAGTCAGTGCGAGTCTGTCGTATGTGGCTTCCTACCGATATTCTGTCCGACGGTTTTTCGATTCTTCTAATCTTAGCGCTATTTGACAGCCGTTTTGTGTCATTTTCATTGATGGCTCGCTTTCTATTAGTTCTGCCAATTATATGATCACTTCCGTCAGCTACCTGTGTTCTGACTGACCACTTGAAGTGTGGCTGATCATTTTGAGCCTTTGGGTTGTTTTCTTTGACCACAACTTTGTTTAAGTCGGTGCGAGTCTGTCGTCGGCTGCGAAACCATGTTCTGTGCGGTCTTTTAAACAAAGCATTAGAAGAGAATTTTTCAATCTTATGGCCGTTTGACTGCCCTTTCCTATCGTTTTCATTGACGGCTTTCATGTTATCGGCTCTTCCTATAATCCGATCACTACCGTCAGGTACCTGTCTTCTGACTGACCATTGTGGCCTGACTGACCAATCTCTAGGCTGTGAAGAACTCATACCATATTGTGGCTCCCATAAGCTGTGTTGATACAATGGGATTGACTGAGCGTACTTAGTTGTCCACAAATCGGGTTTAGAGGTCTTTCTCTCGGGGATGGAGTCATCGTCTGTCGAATACTTTCTCTTTTGTTTATCTATTACTCGATGAGTGCCCTCAGTCTGATCTTTAGCCGGTGAAGAGGACGCACTCTTCTGTTGCTGTAATTCGCAGTAGTGGACCAACATATCTGCGATTGGCTGAGCGATCTTATTCTTCGGCAAATCTGATTTATAAGAGTGCTTCTCGGGAATTGGATTAGCATTTCTCAAGTACCGTCTTTTACCTTGAGCTATCACTCGATCCGGGAGTTTCGCCAATTCCTCCGGTTTAGTCCAGCCCAAAGTCTGGCCATAAATGGGACTGTTATTCTGCCGGCCAAACAAAAAGAGACTTGGATCTTTTAAGTTGGCACCGGTTTGTACCCCATTTGTGGTATCTTTGTTTGTCGAATACCGTGTCTTTGCTTTTGCCAGAACCTGATCCGGGAGTTTCGCCAATTCTCCCGGTTTAGTCCAGCCCAAAGTCTGGCCATTAATGGGACTGTTA